>JASSUY010032085.1:60625-75285 GCA_032466535.1 Forpus xanthops
AGACAGGATCCTTAAGGGAATATCTTTCAAGAGGAATCCCTAGGTGGTAGGAGACAAGCTGGGAAAATATGCAGCCAATATCTTTTACAGCCTTCTCAGAAAAGCTGGTGGAATAATACGAGAAGTGTTTTCCTTTCTTGCGACATTTAGTTTCTTCCTGTGTGCTGCGTTGGCAAAGAGCTGGCAAATTGTTGAGCATCCTGTAAAGTAATCTTTAAGTACGTGAACATCAACAGGTTTCTATGGCTATAAGCCACGGGACTGAGTGTGATTATCTCCAGTGAGTATTTATAGGCCTCTGGCAAGTGACGTCTCTGACCCCCTCCCTTCCTCTCCATCTCCAGTGCTGGCTCATCACTGTCTTTGCACTGGGAGATGTAAGCAGACCCTCAGTGGCCATAGCAAGCTCCTTAGAGCACAGTGTAGATGTTGCTGCTGCACTGCATCCCCTAAATAAATTCTGCCTTTATACATTTTTCTTCTACCATAAGGCAAGGTAGGTAAAGCATAACCTCAAATTTGCATGGCACAAACCACTACCCAAGTCCATGTCAGAACAAAAAAGTGAGTTCTCAGTTATACTTGGCCAACTTGTTGCTGAAACAGCAGCCTACTTATAAGATGATCTTTAAAATGGGAATTCACGTTTTCTGTATTTCATGCAAAAAACATGGTTTTTAACAGAGACCTAAGAAAATCATGAACATGAATCAATCCAATCAATGATCAATGTATTATAATCTGTTGAGTTTCTGGCCTCTAGAAAAGTGATACCTGCCAGAAGAAACATGCATGTTTTTCCTAAAACGTTACTGAGATACCATGTAAGATTTCAATGGGCTTTTCATCAGGCAGTTCTTATAGAATCATAGAATAGTTAAGGTTGGAAAGGACCTTAAGATCATCTAGTTCCAACCCCCCTGCTAAGGGCAGGGACACCTTACACTAAACCATGTCACCCAAGGCTATGTCCAACCCGGCCTTGAAAACTGCAAGCGATGGAGCATTCACAACTTCCCTGGGCAACCCATTCCAGTGCCTCATCACCCTTACAGTAAGGAATTTCTTCCTCGGATCCAATTGAAACTTCCCCTGTTTAAGTTTGAACCTGTTACCCCTTGTCCTCTCAGTACAGCCCCTCATGAAAAGACCCTCCCCAGCATTCCTATAGGCCCCCTTCAGGTATAGGAAGGTTGCTATGAGGTCTCCATGCAGCCTTACATTTAAAAGGCAAAGTAGTTCCTGAGGCATAACATGGCCTTAAGAATAGATTTCTTAAGAATAGACTCGTACCTGGAGGAAGCCTAAAAAAAACACTGTAATCAGCCTCTGAAATTACAGGCAATGTGGCACAGATCTCTTCAGGTGATTCTTCACCCCAAGCCAGAATGTATGATCACATCATAACTCCTACTTAAGTGAGGGTGCGGTCACTTGCTAAAATCTTTGTTTCCAAAACATAAATAAGTTTCTTCTTCCTTAGGGAAGATAGGAAGGGAACGATCTTAAGGCTGGAATTTTTTTCTTGTTCTAATCATAACACCAGACCATTCAGATCATATCAGCACAGACAAGAGCCCAGAAGAAGTTTTCATTCACCACCACACAATAAGGAGCCAAGCTTAGTCATAGTGTTCTCAGAGTGTTTTTCTTATCAATATACCCAGAAAAAATATTTTTCTCTGAAAGTGACTAAAGAATGAATCATGTAGAGCCTCATTTACCATAGTCATAAAGCCTAGAATATGTGTCTAGCAGCTCCAATCTCTGGATATAGCAATTGCCTGGTATATGTTCAAATTATCTTAAATTAAGCTATGTCTTCGCTGAAGATCTTAGTGGCTCTCTTCTGGTTTGAGCCACCCACACTCCCATAAGCGGTGATGCTCTATAACCTCGAGGTTTGACTTCCCTTGTGATTGTTATTAAACCTCCATGGGAATTTTGGCAGTAAATAGCTACTTACCCTCTGACTTGTAAATCCCCAGAAAGGCAATGAAGGAATTGCAAAGTGCAAATGATCTGTTTATTAAGTAATGACATTTTGAACTGAGTCTAATTACTGTAATTTCTGTGCAGGAAAGACAGCCTGAAAGGTCCCTTATGGGATGAAAAAAAAAGGTGCCTCAAATCTGTCCCTCTTCAAAAGCAGATTATGGTCACCCTGTCTAAGGGCTTTATTTGGACACACCAGATATGACATGCTAACTTTTCATACTGAAACAGACAATAAAAGGAATAATTTAGCATCAGCCTCTATGGACAGATGATGAAAACCATGGATTAAAGTCAGTTAATCCATTGTGACAATAAATTAGGATAACTGGAACCTTTCTTTGGCCAGAAGATGAGTTGTAGGAACTTTGGACTGTTTAGCAAATTAATGCTTTAAATATATATTAATTATTTTTATTTCTATTTCTAAGACAGACAGCATTTAAAATAAATCATGACCTCCTTTGTTATAATATTTTTCACTCCTTATGCTTCTATAACTAATCAGGCAAGACAGTCATTCCACAAAGTCTTTCTCCATTAACTACCCTTACCTATCAGTTAAGTCGTCATATTGTGCCTGCACAAAAATGCATAGATTCCTTTTGAGTGCCACAGGGCACTGTAAATGACAATTAAAAAAATAAAAATCAATGCTTACACGAAAAGATGTCAACACTATCTTTTTGTCTGCAATATGTAAAATTCCTTTAAGAATCTTCTTTTCCTACACATTACATGAAGTCTTTGATTTTCTTTTCTGCATTGCTTCTGAAACGTTTGCTGGGGAGAGAAACTACTGGCCTGCTGGAAACAGCACAGTATGTTTGAAAAGGCATGTTTTAATTAGAAGTCACATTTTTTTACTGAGCTGCATGAGTTTTGTGAAAGATAACATAATTTAGACAGCAAAGAGGGTGGGAACCCAGGGTCAGAGCTGGAAAAGGTGTGTCCAGCCTATTCAAAAACCAGGACAAGGATTTTAAGAGGACTAATGCAGTATGTATCCAACATGAGCTGGAAGCTGTGCAAGTGTGTTTGATATGTACTGTGAATTCTGCTGTTAACTTTTAACATATGATAATCACTTAATAACATTGATTTTTGTGGCTACTATGTGGCTGGATAGCTTGCTATCAGCTCTTGATACAGAAAAAAAAAAAAAAACCTAAAAGAAGAAATAGATTGCTAATCAGAAAAACAAACGTATGAACAAGAGGTAGACACCAATAAGATCCTCAGAAGTACACCAGTGTCAAGATCTTAAATAAACTTTATTAAAAAAAAAAAAAAAACACAAAACCAAATAATATTTTAAATTGAACAAAGTGTACGTCCTGCCATGAGGGTGTTTGGAACTGTGTACAGGAAAAACTGACTGCAGTTTTGTTCAAAGGCTGGCACTACAACTATTTATATGCGTAAATCATTAATTTTCTAACTTGATATGAACAGGTATTTTACATTTTATGCAGCCAAAATAATACTTAGGCAGCACTTGCTGAGAGTAACATCTGGCAAACATCCTACAAAACAGATGAGTTTTATTAGAAACACTAATTTAAGAGAGGAAAACAAATTGTTGATATAAGTTTTATTATCAAGCTATTCAGAAGAGAATTTAGGGAACAGCACTTGCATCGGTCTGCATTAGGAGGAAAAATTGCTTTAATTAGATATGGTAAATGACCAATTCTGCATGCTATGATTAGGAGGACAGCTCTAGTAATTACACATACAATAAGATGTCCAGGACCATGAACATCTGCTCCTAATAATCAAACCCAGAATATAGAAAAAGCTTACATTTGTATTCATTTTGTATCACGGAAACCCAGATCCAAACTATTTTATTGTGATCTTTATGCAAATATGTCAACTTTATTTTTAATAAATCAACTCAAAAAAAAAAAGAGCAGAGTATATTTTCATTAACACAACTGAAAAAAATATTTATGGTATAGATAGGCATTTCATTAGGCAGAGGTACTACATTATTTATGGCCTGGCTACACACAACATGTATAACCAGTATTTGTTAATTTTTTTTTTGACAGAATAACTGTATTGTTACAACTACTGGTGTGGATATAAATACAGCAATGTGAATGTGTCTTATATTCTATAGGATTTATTCTCCTTCTGATACAAAAGAAGTCTATATACTAGTATGAAACACCGTAGGTATATAAATGCACCAATAGTAGCATAGAAATGAAAGGACAGAAATACATTGCTTCAGTTGTCCTCAGCGTTTAACTTGGACATACCATATTCCAAAGACAAGCAGAGGACCATAATTCTTGAGATAAGGCATGAGAGTTAAAAAGTATACTCACTGAGCCACTCAAAATTTTTCCAATAGTAGGTTGAGGCTTTCTAAATAAATGGGCAAGAAAATGAAATAAGGTAAAGTGGTATTACCACTCAGCCGTGCTGAAGACCATGTTTTTGTCACAATTTCTATCAGAAAGATGTAAAAGAAGAGCCAGAATTCTGATTTTCTTCACTTATAAGTTCTTCTGCTGTTCTGTGTTTCAGCAACAGATACACACATGCATACAAAAACCAAACAGAAACCAAACAAATCCAAACCACAACACCCTCCCCTCAAAAAAAAAGGAAAAAAAGCAACAACCCAACAACAACCCCTACAATTCTACTGTTTCACTTTCATGTCCCAGCATTTCAGCAGGACAGTAACTTCTCAAAGCCAGCTGTAATTTTTATTGCCAGGTAGACATTTCCCAGAAATGAAGCTTGCCTGTACTGACAATTGCAAGCAGAGGCTTTAATTATGAAATCCAGATAATAGAAGATTGAAGATCTGAACAGAAGATGTGAGAGAACTGGAAATCCAAAAACTTGGCAGCTGCAAACCAGAAGGGAAAATGTGAAACAACTTTATTTCTGGCCTTCTTCTTCTTCACAGGCATTGATGCTAAATGATCAGTTAATGTCTTTGTGAAAGAAAAGACATACAAAAAATTTTGAAGCCTGATCCTCCATAATGTTGAGAACTTTGATTTCTTGTCTGTCAAAATTTATATTTCTGAATTCACTCTAAGTTGAAATCCTTGGCGAGCTAAATCAGCTATTGCTCTGGTCTTCTGATCACTGGATTATCGCTTCCCTGGACAGATTCTCTATCTTATTGCAATGCACTGTTTGGGGCAGATTCATTTCTCTGTTGTCAGGATTTACTGTTTAATCCTAGAAACACTGAGATACATTTGATAGCAAAAGATATGATTTCTGGGGAGGAATATATATTTAAAAAAGAAATCAGTTTTAAGCTAATCATAATGTTACATCTGATAATTTTCTATTTAATTTCAAATGCAAGTACTTGCCCTAGAAGTAGCTCTTAATTTAGCATTCTAAATCAAAAAGGCAACATGAACCTCTCTAAAACATGTAAATACAAGAACATTTGTAGAGTCAGATTCTTAAAAAGGTGTTAACAGTTTAAAAATCATGGAATCTTCTACAAAAATACCATGCTAGCAAAGTTTACTGTTTTCCCTTGTTTGCACTATTTACTTACTACATTGGACTTCTCTGCTTACACAATGAAAGCCTCAATAGTTGCCTTTTTTTCCTCATAGCCATACTTAGTTCCAAGTTCTTGATAGTATGATAGTTGATAGCCATGAAATTAACTGCCAAATTCTATATTGTCATACTGTGCATTATTGCATTTACTATGTAGCATTGCTCCACTTACACTCTGCTCACTTGCTAACTCCCTACAGAACAGTTTTGAACACCCCATGCTCTTCAAATGGTTGACAGCTTGCCAAAAACATCCCTTCCTTCAGAAGAGAATTATGACAAGCCAGTAAAAGCTACAAATTTAAGGCTCAGCATATCTTGGGGGCTGCTGTAACAAGACAGCGACACTTAATCCCATCAGGAAGCTGGAAATCTTGTTTGTTTTTTTTTTTTTTGGAGGGCCATTTTACACCTAGAAAGCTTTAGAAAAGGTTTGGGAAAACAGTTGTGGCTGATGCTAGTTGACTTTGCCTAGCACTAGCAATATTTATAGTTGTTTTTTCTCAAGACTAGGATTTGGAAGATACTGGTGCACCAGTTAATGCATGTTCACACTTTACTACAGACAAGGCAATCTTCAGTATAAGCTGAATCAAAGCCTATCCTGAAGTTTTATCAGTCTTAAGTAACTCTGAACCCTGATACAGGCCAGATGATTGGGGCAGTGAAGGAAAGACACTGGTGAGGGTTCAGCTATCAGATTGTTCACTCATGCCCAAAGGGGTCAGTCCAGATGGTTCCCATCCCTCCAGCAGATCTCACTTGACCTGACCCAAGACATTCAAATCCCTGACCTGGCAGACAGTGACTACTGTTTTTCTCAGGGCTGCTTTTCTGCCACCTTAGCAGATGGGATTGGCCGTGGAGGAGTTCAAAGTGTGCCAAAGCAAGTGCAAAGACGGGTGTGGGGGAAAAAGTGCTAAACAAATTGCTAGATCAGCTCGAGCTGTGACATGTACCTTTGCCCTCACGCCTGTTTTTTAGTATGACATAATATTAAGGGTGCTGACAAAGGAGCTCTGCTGAGTCTCAGTGTTGTAGTCAGAGGAGACATCACACCAAAACATGGCTGCTCTGCCAGGAGTTGCTGCCTGCACAGGCAACAGAGGAGCGGTGCAGGTACTGATGCCCCTGCTCCTTCTGTGTAAAGCTAAGCCCCCAGTGAAGGTGGGTTTAAGGCTCCGCACTTTGCGGTTTTGAAGTGGGTGAAGCAAACCCATCCATTCCCTTCTGTCAGCCCTGCAGAGGAGGGAATGAACCCTGCCGCAGAGGGATGGGAAGGGCAGGTGTGCTAGTGATCTGTTAGGCAATCATGGCAAAGTGTTTTAGCACTGGCATGTCACCCCTGTACAAATGCTGCCTGCCCCTCTGTGAGAGGGCTTGTATAACTATGCCCACATCATCAGAAAACTTCTTTCTACAGGCAGGGCTTCAATTATTTTCTTACCAGATTGTGAGACATCAGCTGTACGAATCACACTGTGAGGTATTAAAAATACCATCTCTCAGTTTCTCACTGATATAAAGAATAATCTCCCTCATCCTCTAAACCAGAACTCCTTAAAATCATTCTGCCAACAGAATGTCCTGATTTAGTCTACTGAACTCTGTCAGTATGTACCATGGAGGCAGGTGTAAGCAGCAGATACGCAGGACTCAGAAGTTTTGGAGATCAGATTCTAGAGTGGAAAATGAGAAAATACAGAATTAATTTTAGAATGGAAAATAAAAGTTTCTACAGTATAAGGATAAATTTAACTTTACATGGCAGAGGGATAGCTCATACATAATTGAATGATGTGGGATTTTTAATTAAAATGTGGCGACGCCTTCCATGCCTGTGATACGCAACGCTATAAACAAACCTTGTGGGTGTCCAAAGGTATTGGTGACATTGTGAATTGCCTTATTTCACACCTTCATGCCTTTATTCATGACCTGTGCAATACTCATACCTGCTACGTGATAGCTTTGTTTGTGGAGCTGAGGAGTGGTTGGCTGAGCACAAGGAGTTCTCAGGAAGTTTCTATATCTGGTCCTGCTTTATTTCTTCTGGGTTCCTCCAGATGGTCCTTGTGCAAGATAGCATACACTAAGGATTACTTTGCCTCTTCATTGGCAAGTTCATGACTTAGCTTGGGAGCTATTAATTGCAGCCCAGAATCTCAGCTCAGCTTTAGTACCCCTAAAGGGACTGAGAGAGCTCCTGCAGAGTGCCTGGGGGCTAGGAAGGAATTTGCCCTTCTTGTTGATGGTGTGTGATAGAGATTGTGATTGCTTAGATTAGAAACTCTTTTCCCATGCTTAAGGGTTGCATCCAGTAGTATTTCCCATATCATTATCCTGAATGAGTTTGTAACCTAAGCAGTCAGATTCTCTGTTACACACCTTCATCAACTCCATGCTTCCCACAAAAGTTAAGGGGGGGGGGGGGCAAACAGCTGAGGTAAAATAGCACCACTAAATATCAGTAGATCAATCCCTGTTCTTGGGGCTTGTTTCTCTTGGTATTTTATCTTCACAAGGCAAAGTAATGCATTTGACTGCTACTGCAAATGCTAGGTGTGAAAACGCTGATGTGCTTCAAGGAAACAATGTCCACCAGAAAACCTGTGTTGCTGAGTAGCAGAAGCCCTCCTGAGGAAGACACACGTAATCGATGCTTGTGGAATAAAAATATTCACATCCCGTGAACATTATACTGCAAGTGGGGCTGACTTTCTAAGGCAGATCTCTAACTCTCTAAGGTAGCTTTTTCTGATGCAAAGACTATCAGAAGGAGAAAAATAGATCTGTCATGACCAGCTTCAGCTACAGCCAGAAGATAGCCCTCTCAGCCCTTGACTTGCCAAAAAGTGGCAGCATTACATTTGATAGAAAGGCTCGATGTTTAGAGTCTACGAATACTTGATTCTGGCACAGAGTTGTGTGCACACATGTACATGTAAACAGAAAAGAGGGTGAAAAATACACAAGAAAATCGAAGGATTTTAGGTTTTTTACATGACAAAAATGTGTGAACTGTTCAACAATGCAGTCATAATGTTTCCTAATTTATCCAAATTTCATAACATTGACATTTTGCAGCTGAACTAATCTTGCATCTCTTGCTGATTATTACAGCTGCTCTTAGCTTACCATGCCTGACTGATTCTTCAGATAAGCCTTAAGGGATTAGTAAGATTCAGAATTGTATCTTGTTAATTATAACCACACTTTAACGTGAAGTGCGTATCTAAATCGAATAAAGTCCTTTGACAATCTGTATCTCACCACATATGAACTTCTCTGATCGCTTGGCTCTCGACAGAGTTCTCAGGGCGTAACTTTGGAGGACCTCACCTGTGCTTGGTGTTATGTGCTGGGGGGAACACGCTGCAGAGCCTGAGCAGAACAGACGTGGGATACGTGATCCGCTCCTGCGTGTGTCCGGGTCGCCAGCTCAAGCAGCATCAGCAACACGGGCTGCGTGCAGTCCCGGCGGGATTCGTGACTAGACAGGGATAAGAGAACACCCAGCGTGGATTCTGGACGGGTTGAAGAGTGCTGGGTTCCAGCTCAGGCGCGTGTAACTCCCGCGCCGTGACTGGCCTCTGTGCCTGGACGGGACCGGCCCTCCCCCTCGCCTGCGACACGGCTCCTCCGGGCACGTCCCCCCACGGACAGGCATGCTCTGTCCGCCGGGTTGCTAGCTCTGCTCACCCGCGGACACCGTCTCTCCGTGACGCGGCTTTGCTGTAGTTTTGGTCTCCTTGGAGACTTGGTTTCTCTGTTTGCTGAGCAAATCCCGGGCGTGCCGGGCGTTGTGAGCGGAGATGGGCAGTTCTTTAACTTTTCAGGCAGCATTTTGAGCCGAGCGCACGCAGTACAGTCCGGGACAGACCGAACACCGGCAGCGGGATCGTATTCTGTAGGCGGCCAGTGCAGAGATGGCGTTACCGAAAGCCGGTAACGCCGGGCAAAGACGCGTTTTCCCCTGGAAGCGCGGTATGAAGTTTATCACCGCACGAAGTCCCCGACAGCCCGGGAGGTGCCAGCAGTGCGGGAAATACCTCGTGGCACCGTGACTTTATTACACACACGTTTCACAGAGCAGCGCACTGCTGGCCCAGAGCTGTACCTGCCCCCTAATGAAATGCTTCCGCCAGGTGCTCCAACCTCCACCGCGGAGCGCGAGGCTGCCGGAGAGCTCCGGAGCGCTCCGGCAGACTCAGGCTGGCCCGGCCCAGGACCCCGAGGCGGGTGCGGATGCCCCGGCGGACAGCGGGGCCGACATGCGAAGGCACAATTCCTCAATGGCGCTGGCCACGCCCACCCCCGGGGGAGGCGGGGCTCTCGCGGCCGCAGGTCCTGCCCCCCGCGCGCACGTGTGTAAAGCCCCGCCGCTTTTTCCCTCCTGCGGCATAGCCACGCCCCCCGAGGCAACCGATTGGCTGTCCGGGCCGGCGGTGGGCGGGGAGTGGGCGGGGCGTGCAGGGCCGAGCGGTGCCGCGGCGCGCTTTGCGGACGGGCTCCACCCACGTGCGGCGGCGCGAGCACACATCCCGCACGTAGCCGGCGTATTAATCAGCGTGGGGCCATCTGCCGACCCGGCTGTGTCGCGGACGGGGGCCTTCGGCTCCGCTTCCCGCACGCTGTTCGGGCTCCGGCAGCGCCACCGGGACGGGCACAGCCCGCCGAGGCGGAGAAACTTTTATCTCGCTTTACTTCGCCCGGCCCCGCACCGCGGCGGAGCTCCCGTCTGGCTCGGGCTGGAGTCCGCGGCGGCCAGGAGGGCATCCCCTCCCGACGCGGGCGCCGTCAGGGCAGCGGCGCGCCCGTCCGTCCCCGCCGCGCCATGCCTTTGGGGCGCATCATGAGGCTCGACCTGGAGAGAATCGCCCTGGAGTACGTCGTGCCCTGCTTGCACGACATCGGCTTCTGCTACCTGGACAACTTCCTGGGGGAGGTGGTGGGGGACTGTGTGCTGGAGCGGGTGAAGCGGATGCATCGCGACGGGGAGTTAGCTGACGGGCAGCTGGCCGGCCCCAGCCGCGCCGTGGCCAAGCGGCACCTCCGTGGCGACCAGATCAAGTGGATCGGCGGCACGGAGGAGGGTTGCGAGGCCATCAACTTTCTCCTCACACTAATAGACCGGCTGGTGATGTACTGCGGGAGCCGGCTCGGCAAGTACTACGTGAAGGAGAGATCCAAGGTAAGGGGCTGTGGGGCTCCCACCCGCAGGCACCGGCACCCTCACCGATCGAGCCGCCTCGTAGCTGCCGGTGGGACCTGACAGGAAGTTTTCACGGGCTCCCGCCAGTGTGGTGTCCTGGTTGTCAGCGGGTGTCTGCTGAGGCAGCCCAGCGGGGCTGTCCCCACAGCCCCCCTCCTGATGGCGGAGACGCTGGCGCTGGCCAGTGGGGGACACCCGCGCCGGGCAGCCGCTCGCCAGCCTTTGACGGTGCGTTCTGGTGCTGAGATCGCGCCGGGACCGCCTGCACCTCTCCGGTGCGGCTCTCCGCACTGCCACTGCTTGGGTCTGCGGCGGGCTATTTGGTTGACGGACCCCGGGCGGGCTCTTGGCTGTGACACTGGGATCGCTTCGCAGTCCCGGTGGCTGCAGGCGGACCCTTTTCTCTCGGTGGTGGGGCCGTAGCCTTGATGCACCCCTCGCTGTCTGCCGCTCTCCTCAGCTGCGCAGAGGTGGGACCGGCAACGCAGGGAGTATCCCGCCAACAAGATCATGCCTTTACTCTGGAGCACTGTTTCAGGTGGAGGGAAAATCACCTGCCCGCTCCCTGAGCTGGTGTACCTCGCTCTCATTATTTGGTTGGTTGTGCCCATGAAAGACCCAAAGCAGTTTTGATGGTCCAACTCATACCCGTGTCTTACAGTTCAAGAGGTTATTGTTTCATTGGGTATGTGGTACAAAACAGCGGATGCTCAATCTGAGCAGAGCAAACTTTTTTTCTTGTATTTTTTTTTTTCTCATCAGAAATGGAGAGGACACTTGTACTAAAGATTTGCTTCCCAGTGAATTTTATTTGGACTTACGTTGTCTTAACTTCAGTTTGGGATAACTTGGCTTTTCTGTGATTCTATGAAAACAGACAATGAAAGACTCGTAGAACTATGTGGGCTGGCAATGATCTTGAATATCGCCTAGTTCCAACTCCTGCCATGGGTAGGGCCACCTTCCACTAGACCAGGTTGCTCAAACCCCCATCCAGCTTGGCCTTGGACACTTACAGGGATGGGTCATCCACAGCTTCTCTGGGCAACCTGTTCCAGTGCCTCACCACCCTCACAGTAAAGAGCTTCTCCCTAATGTCTAATATAACTCTATCCTCTTTCAGCTTGAAGCCATTTCCTCTTGTCCTGTCACTTCTTGCCCTTGTGAAAAAGCTGCCCTGAAGTCCCCCTGGAGTCTTCTCTTCTCCAGGCTGAACAAGCCTGGCTCTGTCAGTGTCTCTCCATAAGAGAGGTGCTTCAGCCCTGTGGTCATCTTTGGGGCTTTTCTCTGGCTTCCAACAACTCCACAGCCACCTTATGTTAGGGGACCCAGAACTGAATGCAGGACTCTAGGTGCAGCCTCATAAGAGGGGAGTAAAGGGGCGAACACACTCCCTTGACCTGCTGATCAAACTTCTTTGAATGCAGCCCAGGGTGCTGTTGGCTGTCTGGACTGCTGGGTCATGCTGAGCTTCTCATCAACTAACACTCCTCAGGACTCCTGTCAGTTCTGCTGAGGCAGAAGTGAACTGGTTTGTAACTAAGTTTGCTTCATTTTCCCAAATGCTGAAAATGTGTCTGCTTCTTTGTTTCTGACTTGAACTCTAGAATTCATTGTACATTTTGAAAATACCTGTTTCTTTTAGTGATATGCCAGAAAGAGAAATCATGAAACTTTTGAAAATACAGAAGTGAAAAATCATCATTTCTTTTGGTCCTTGTTTGTCCTGAGTAGGGGAATGTGTGAGTGCTGCTGAGATTCTTTTTTTTCACTTTCTTTACTGAGAACAAAAAAGGGGTATGGTGATAGTTACCAGTGCTTGGGAACACCTTAAAACCTGTGTGTGCATGCCCTTGCACACTTGCACACGGTGGTGGGAATAATAAAAGATTGAAACATTGCTCCTGTGCTTAGCTCCACTGAACTACTGATCATCAGTTCAGTTAAAGCTTTGGTAGATTTGGTTTAAAATGTGAGTAAAGTGAATTTCATTTATTCCTGGTGTGAGCCTGTTATGAGGTATAAATAACCTTTCTGCACTGGCATGCCTTTAAGGTCATCGTACTTCTTTTTCTCTGGGTGACTCTGGAAGTGGGTTGCTGCATTACATTGCTGGTTACATGGGTGTAGGGGATACAAGGGCTTACTTTGAAGTTGGACTGGAATGAAAAGAGGTTGTCCAGCATTTTCACAAAGTATTTAGGAAAAAAGAAATGTAAACTGGATGCATGAAAGCTGTTGGCACTGGGTGGGGAGAAAAGTCTTTTGAGGTTATAGAGATGATTTTAAACCTGAGTTACTGTGTTCTTGCAGTCATTTTTGTTCAAATAGCAGTAACGTACAAGACAAGAGTTTTATAAATAGCTACTTTCTGTAAAGGGAGACTTCTGGCCCTTGTGCTTTAGCATGGAAGATGTCTTCTCTTGCATTGTATGGAAGTGCTACACAGCAGTCCAGCTTTGAAAGTGACTCAGTATGATTTGTAAAAGTATGAGGAGGAATTTCTATCAGAAATTAATAGTAACCAATCCCCTTATTATAATAATACGTACCATGGATGTGTATGGCTCTGGAAAAGCAGCTGCCATCTGTAACTGTGATGTGGGACGCCTTATTCATGTGACTAACCAACTGACTACTACAGTGCATGCAGATTCCCACGTCACCTACAGACATTTTCCTTCTACCTTTCAGTCTGCCCATTCTGCTTGTTGTCTAGACTTGTGAAGGCATATACAAAAATCCTACATTCAGTGTATTTTTATCTACCAGCTTATACACATAAATGGATGCCCACTAAACTTCCACAGCTTTACATTTGGAAGGTTGTGGGGTGTTTCTGAGCCCCTCAACCAGAACTTCTTAGCTGGACAAGTGCTATTATAATTTGCTGTTTTGAGATATAGGTATTAGATGGAGCTAAGAGTCCAGAGCAGTTAAACTAGAATTTAAGCCTTTGGCTGCATTTTAACCCCTCTTGTCTTGAAAATGAATCTGTGTAATATCAGCCTCATTATTTAGAGGTTTATGCTTTTAAATCAATAGTATGACTTTAATCTTCAGCCTAAGTGCTAGAAGAGGGGGAGAAGTTTGCTTGGTAAATGAGCTTTCGTCAGCTTACTCTCTGCTTAGTGTGAAGTGCTTTATATTGGCTTTTTTAGCTACAAAACATAAGACAGGAAGGACTTTTGTCCAATAAAGGAAACTTTCCTTGTAGCTACATGAGAGAAATGAGTCAGTTAGGATTTTACTGTTTCCAAACAAATTTCAGCAGCATTACAAGAAAGTTAAGATTGCATCAAAGAGAATGGACAGAAGTAAAACTTCACAAGGGTACTGACTACTATTTAAGAGCTGCTGGTTGGCATTCAAGGGCTGATAATGAAATGTAACCTTTCATCTTTGCAGACCAGTGCTCCAAATCTGTCTTTTGAGTATGTTGTATTTTAAAATATTACCTGACATGGTTAAATGATCAAAATAACCAGACAACGTTCTTCTAAAGGGCTCTTTTGTTGACAGACCTGATGTACTGCTTGTTGGCTTTTGTATTCTCCTCAGCTAGAGTTCCGCTTTTATAGTAAAATAATGCAGTGGTTTCTGTTTTCTAGTAGGCAAGTGGTTAAGGATGTCACTGACCTGAGCTCAGACTTTTCTTCAGAGTGAGAAGACTCTTGTGACAGGGGTTGCTCTAGTTTTGAGGACCTGCCTCCATTCTGCTAGAGCTTTGATGCTTTGGAGCTGGGGGGTAGTTGGGTCCTGGAAGCAAAGCTGCAACCTAGTCTGTGAGGCCAGTTATCTGGAGTACCCCTGCATTAGGTGATGCTCTGGAAACTGCAGGGGAAAGGGTGATGTGCTGCAGCTTCTTGCTCCTCAGGTCCCAGTGCCCGATTTT
>JASSUY010032087.1:0-45156 GCA_032466535.1 Forpus xanthops
TCTAAGCCATAACTATAAACACTGGTGTTATCAGCACTGTTCCCAAGCCGAAAATCAAAAACACAGCGCTGCACCAGCTACTACGAAAAAGAGAAAAATGACTGCTGCTGCTGAACCCATGACAGTACGAATATAAATAGCTTACCCCTTCTTGACTTCAATACATTCAGAAATCCTTACCAGGAAATCTCAGGCAAACAACAGCCCTGTATCACAACATTAATGAATCTAGACCTAAAAGACTGCATTTAAAATGGTTACAATGTTTAACAAGTAATAGAAATTACTAAATTTCTACTACTGCTTATCATTCAATTCCATTCTTGATGACCTTGCTATGTCCAAATACTTCAGTCTCATGATAATTCTCCAGTTAAATACATCTGATTACCATATGGATTGGTGTTGTATTACCCAAAATAGAATATAATCGAAACTGTAATAATATCCACCCCATTCCATAATCTCACCTGTGTAGTAGAGCCTAGAAATATTTACAAAATAAACAATGAATTAATGACTTCTTATTCCTTTTTGGGCGGAAGGTAAATGCTCATAAGGAGCAATTTTGTGGACAAGAAAACAATAGATTGCTTCTCTCTTGCAAAACAAACAGGTGCAAACAACTACAGAAGTAGCATTTCAGGCTGCTCCTTGAAATAATGCCACCATGACAATTGGTCATTGTGGTTCATGTATCATAAGAAGCGCTGATTAATAATAAATACATCTATGTATCCTATCTATGCATTCACACAACAGGAAGAGTACCTAACAAATGACATCAGCACTATACCAGAATTTATGCCAATAATGTTCTCTCTATTTTTCCAGTAATGGCAACACAGTTAGGGATCAAGGAAACTTCTAAAATTTTCAAGTATCAAATCATTTGTATAAGGGAGGAATGATATCTGGGGAAAAAAGAAAATTCTTCACTGCCAAAATATTAAAATCTACCAGTGACGTAAATATAACACAGATGATTTACTGGCTTAAAGGCTTGTTTCTTACTGTAATTCAGTCTGAAAATTGCCACCTTCTTTGTAGCTTGACTTACTGGTCTGGCAACCAGACTACAAGGTTTCCATTCAAGCCATGTACATTCTTCACAAAGAATGTTAATGTTAATGACTACATTTCTCATCTACTCATTGTGACAGAAGACAAGGAAAAAAGGCAAGACATAGTTCCCTATTCAAGTAACTTCCAAATATTTCTATTCCTATGAATGCTCATTTTAAAGCAACCTGTTTAGTTTACTGTGTTATGTTTCCCTTTTCAGCTGATTAGTATGTTATGGAAAAATCTGTTAATATGTGGACAATTATTTTATCTGCTGATATTCACTAGGCTTTGACTCTCCTATTTGTGTAGGATTTAGATCTGATAGACAAAAATAAAGTAAGTCTATCTTGCAGATGGTTAAAGGTCTGAATTTATAAAGCTGACTGAGCAAAGTGGCTCTATTCAGAGGTTTCACTTTCAAATCTTGTTACTGCTCCTTGGTGAGGATTTGCAAATGTTGTGGCTGTCAAGCTTCCTGATCAGTGATAGCTTTGAAACTGAGCTAAGGCAGCATGGAAAAAAAAGTAAAAACTGGATTTAGTCTCATTTCAACAACTGTTTTAAACCTGTTTTGACTCAAAGAAATTAAAGTTATGATATTTTCATGCTTTCAGTTTACTGCATATCTCTACAAATCACCTTTGCCTGAAAAATAAAATTCCCAAAAGTAAGTACAGATGCGAATGGCCTGATTTTTTTTTCCTATTAATTT
The DNA here is from genome assembly GCA_032466535.1 of Forpus xanthops. Taxonomy (NCBI): domain Eukaryota; kingdom Metazoa; phylum Chordata; class Aves; order Psittaciformes; family Psittacidae; genus Forpus; species Forpus xanthops. The sequence goes on from JASSUY010032087.1 coordinate 1,781, forward strand.
CTGGGGGTTGTTTTTGAAGCAGTCTTTCACTGACAATCAAGAGAGCTGAATCAGGTATCTAAGTTTGGGCAATCATTACATGCATGATTTTCTACAGCATGGTCAGCCGTAAAATTTGATGGTTTCACAGCAAACTGTTCAGAGGCATCACGGGCTGATATGCCTCTCCCTCTCCTCATATTGCTCGAGAAACTGATCGTGTTCCTCACACAATTGTTAACAGAAAATGACTTCACAGAATTAAATCTAATATCATCAATCCCAAGATAAAATATAGGAGGATATGAGCAAGCAAATGTGTATGTTCAAATGTGTGTAATCAGCACATTTTACAAGCTATAATTAGAATGGAGAATGATTTGTTTCCTCAGAGAACACTGCTTTATCCTTAGATTTCACAGATAAACAAAGGAAATAAATCTTTTGAGTGAACAACCTCAAATCTCCAGGTTTTAGGGGCACATAATTACTTGCATATCTTAATGAAACATGAATATTCTTGAGTACAGGAAATGTCCTATAATATAACCATTATGGTGAAAGAAATAATGTAAAGCAGCATTTTTTTTTTCCTGTGCAAAATTTGACTAATATTTTCCCCTTTCTCTCAAGGAAGTGATGGAGACTTATCTTCAACTATAGGCTCATCCTCCTTCGGGGGTACTGGCAGAAGGGTGAGCATTTTGCTTTTCTTTGAAGTGCAAGCAGACACTGGAGATGAAAGCAACTGCATTATTGTCTTTGATGTTTTTGATACTGAATTTCTCGTTTGATTTTGCTTTGCAGGCATTCAGAAAATAGATTTAGTTCCTCAATCAACCTTACCCTAAATCCTCACTAGGTACTTATCCCCTTAAATATCTGAAATTGGTATCACTGTCTTTAAAAGTTTCAGTTTGGAACACTTTAATAAATGCAATAATAAGTTATGTCACAACAACTGTATTTGTACTGAGTTCTTAACCACCCTACCTGCTATAAAAAGAGACAAAGGAAAATCTTATAACTTACATAAGATGCCACAAAGACAACATGCTTGAAGTAAAAAAGCCTTATTCACAGCAACTCTTTGAGCACAGCTCTTGATATTTTGAAAAGTGCAATCATTAGACAAAAATAAAAAAAATGAAACCAAAACTAAGCCCAAAAGCTGTTCTTTCCAACAGCCAAGATTTAAATGCTCAGTCTTTCAAATTTATAATTCTGCCTCCAAGTGAATTACTTGGGTGAGTAAGAATCATCTATATGGTCGGTTCTAGGACTTGACAGGAACAGCAAGAAACAAAGAACAGCTATAAGGAAATGGATATATATGGGATAAGGATCCATATGATATGAGAAGCCACGTTGATATTGCCTGTCTTGCATATATATGTTGTTAGCTCCTTAAAAGATCAAAATTTCACACTTAAAAAAATACAAAATATAAACCATATAAATCTAAAAATGAGTATTAGCTTCAAATATTTTTTCTGTAGATCTGTACTCTTTTTTTATATTGGACAGGTAGTTGAATCTTAAAACTGAGTAACTATTGTTTATTTCAAAAGGAATTGTGTTTTTATCCTGCGCACAAATGTCTCAAAACACAAGTGGCTGATATTTTCCATATGATTTAACAACTTCCATTTCAATTTAATGTTGGTCAGATACATTCTTCCAGAACGTAAAGAAAATTCAAATCCACATGTAACCACACCTGGCTGAGAAAAGCCTGCCAAGACAGTCAGCATGATTGCTTCTACTCTCTGATCAGAACAGAGTATATCCAGCAAGCATAGCAGGAGCAGGAGAACATTTAAAACCCTAGTGTGCTTTACCTTACTGACTTTCATTTGAAGGTGTAACATCACTTAAAGACCAGTGGGAGAAAGTGAAAAAAAAGAAAACGAAAGAAAAGAAGAAAAAACTGAAAATTTTAACAGCTGTGGAAGGAGCTGGCAAACAGAGAATCTTTATTATGAAATACCCTACAGGACTCTCTAGTTACCTTATGATATTTCTAAATAGTAATGCCAGTGCTGTAAGAGTTTTACAAGCTCTTAATATAACTGGGAAATAACATGAAAGCTGTACTCGAGGATGTTTTCATCTTTACCAAAGGGTGTCTCCAAATTACAGATTTCTCAAATAAAACCCTGTCTCTGGTGTGATGTATAGGAACTTTTTTATTGATGAAGAAGCTGGGACTTCATCTTTAGAATAAAAAACATTACAACAGAGAACTGCCAAACAAGCCCTGTCTGGTATTGTATTGAAAATCCTGGTCCTCTCTTTTCAGAACTACACTTGAGACTTACTCAGGAGCACTCAAGCCTAGGTAACAGCTAGATTACCTAATTACACTGAAAGTTCATTTCATCTGAAAGAATTTACAGGCAGCTTCTACATCTGGATTTTGCTTAGTGTGCTTATGCTACGTAAAGCTGGGTGAAATTCTCTTTGTCTCTTTATACACATTGCTCCTATCAATGTCCCACTTCCCTGGCAAGGCAATAGGGAATAAATAGCCTCCATAAGGGAGATGCAGCCTCCTTCCTGAGCAGTACAGCCTCCCTCAAGCAACTGTTCAGACACTGGATTAACTGAGAAATCTTTTCATATAATTTTGGACATAATGGAGACATTGTTGGTAATCCCAGAGTACCTACACACAAAAAAATTCTGATTCCTTCCACAGTGCAGGAATCCTGTGCCAGAGTACACATGAGGAACTGGCAGCAATTTCTCTGTACAGAGCAGCAGCTTATCCAGTAAATTAATAGTTTGTCATCCTGGACTAAATGGAGATAAAGTAGAAGCTAGTTCTTAAGCACAAATAGATAGATGTGGAGAGAGAAAAATACTGCCAAAGGAATTGAGACAAGACAAGCAGTCTACTACAATTTATCAAGTAGCTCTCAGTAAAATACAAGTACTCACTATGTTTTGCTGCAGCGATCGGTACAGAGGATGCAAATGTAAAGCACATATGCTGCTCCACAGCATCAAGACTCACAAGCAGATGCTGGATGTAGAGCAGTACATTCAATACTGCCACTTGTAGAGGTACACTTTGCAAATCTGAGATGGCACAAAGCTTTCTCTGAGAAGTTTTAAGTGCTCAACCATCATAGGACTGGATCATAAAAAAGGAATGTCAAAATTGCCTTCTGCTACCTGTAGTCTTCCTACCTCTTCTGGCATGCAAACTACTCACTTGTCCTGTAATAAATTTCTAACACCAGTTAGCAAGCAAGAGCTAAGGAGAAACACTAGGTTCATGTGAAATACTGAAATCCACTTCCCTAGATCAGTTCATATGTTGTGGTTTAAGCCTCGTTGGCAACTCAGCCATGTAGTCCTCGCTCACACCCCGCCACCTCATCCCAGCCCTGCTCCCAGTGGGATGCCTAGGAGAATCGAAGGGATGTAACTCCAACGGGTTGAGATAAGTACAGCCCAGGAACAAAAGTATAATACAAATCACTGCTGCCCCACTAATGATATTAATGATGAGGGAAATACAAAGAAGGAAAATGCAACTGCTCACCAGCCACCAAATGATCCCCAGCCCAACCCAAGCGATGATCTGACCCTTTCAGGTAATTGTGAGCCAGTTTATATAGTGGGCATGATGTGGTGCGGTATGGAATACCTCTTTGGTCAGTTTGGGTCAGGTGTCCTGCCTCTGCTTCCTTCCAGCTTCCACTCCTCCCTGGCAGAGCATGAGACTCAGAAAGTCCTTGGTCAGAGTAAACATTACTGAGCAGCAACTAAAAAAAGATCGGTATTATCAACATTCCCAGGCTGAAAGTCAACTCCACAGCACTGCACCAGCTACTAAGAAGGAGAGAAATGACTGCTACTGCTGAACCCATGACAGTATCTGCCTCTTATTCCATACCATTCACGCCATGCTCAGATCCTACATATTCGATATACCGTCACTCTTATCTCATCTATATACATATAAATATACATCCACAGAGAGAGAGAGAGATATCATTCTTTATTGCATTGACCAATCCCTATAAAGCTGCTGAGTGCATCTGGCCCATGATGTTGGGATCCATCTCTTGTAGCAGTCTTTCAGAGCAGAGGAGGCTGTGTGCAGTGTTCACATTCATGAATAACTGGGCAATAGTGTCCATTGCTAAGTCCACCCCTCAATCATGAGTCCATCTGTATGCTGCATCTCTGCCCTGATGGTCTGAAGTGTCATGGGCACACCAGGCTGAAAATAATTCACCCTCCCCTTCAGCAGTTTCTGCAACTTGTCACTGAGGACTCCATACAGCTGTCTTCTATCTCTGACACTTTTAAAGCACTGGAGGGGCCCAATGGACTAAAAAATCGCCCATACTGTCCCACACACCCTGCCACTCATGACTGTCCAGCCTTGGGGAAAATCTCTTGGTCCTCCTATATCGTTGTCTAATCCTAGACAATACCCGAACATGATCCCACTTAACTTTTGAGATCAAACAAAATAGTTGTGGGTAAAACACACTTTGTATGTGTGTCAACATGCTGATCCCTATCACAATCTCAGGCAGATCTCAAGGGTACCAAAAGGCCATTCAAAACCTTCAGAACTCTCAAATAACACTGCTGTACTTATCACTGGAGCTGGTGTAGCCGCTGCACTTGGAGCTGGAGTAGCTGCGCTGTTTGTTGCGGCTGGAGTTTGAGTAGCTGCTGTACTTGTCAGTGGGGCTGGTATAGCTGCTGTGCTTGGAGTTGTAGTAGCTGTGCTATCTGTTGTAGTCAGAGTTTGAGTAGCTGCTGTGCTTGTCACTAGGGTGTGTGGGAATACCTCCCTCATAGGCTGAAAACCCGAGAAGAAAAAAAAAATGTGTAATTGCTAAACACTTCAATTATATACCTCCCAAAGTATAGAGGTTCTGACCACACTGGGAACACGAGCCAGAACAGTTTCATGATCAGTGATTCTATTGTATTACAAGTCATTACCATAAAGTACAATGAAACAAGAACCTTAGCCTGAGGCCCCCAGCCAATGAATACTAACACAGCAAATGCCAGCCTTAAGTAAGGTATGACATGCTGAAACTGTGAGATCAAAAGCAACAACTTTGAGAGCCAATAAATCAGCATTGTGACGAGTGACTATTAATCCGAAACAATGAATGCTTATCACAAATACGATTAGACACACTTGGTCAAATATGCCATTATCTCATCCCTTCCTGCCCCCCTTTTGGGAGCCAATAAAAAGAGCTGTCATGGTTTAAGCCCAGTCGGTAACTCAGTCACGTAGCCCTCACTCACACACCCCTTCCTTCCCACTCCTGGAGGTAGAGGGAGGAGAATCAAAAGAATGTAATTCCCACAGGTTGAGATAAAAACAGTCCAGTAACTAAGTATAACAAAACCCACTGCTGCTACCACCAATAATAATAATGGTAAGAGGCATAATAAGGAAAGAAAATACAACTGCTTACCAGCCACCAAATGATCCCCAGCCCAACCCAAGCAATGATCTGACCCTTTCAGGTAATTGTGAGCCAGTTTATATAGTGGGCATGATGTGCTGCGCTATGGAATACCTCTTTGGTCAGTTTGGGTCAGGTGTCCTGTCTCTGCTTCCTTCCAGCTTCCACTCCTCCCTGGCAGAGCATGAGACTCAGAAAGTCCTTGGTCAGAGTAAACATTACTGAGCAGCAACTAAAAAGATCGGTATTATCAACGTTCCCAGGCTGAAAGTCAATTCCACAGCACTGCACCAGCTACTAAGAAGGAGAAAAACGACTGCTACTGCTGAACCCAGGACACCACGGTAAAAAAATGAACTAAACTTCATGCCATAATTCACTGCCCCCTGGGAGAGTTAAAAAATGTGTAGATGAGGTCCTTAATGACATGGGCTAGTGGTAGACTTGGCAGCAAGGTAAAGGCTGAACCTGATGATCTTAAAGGTCTTTTCCAACCTGGTTGATTTTACTGTGATTCTAAAACCACGCAGTTTTACTGAGGAGCTTCCCCCTGAATGCTCTTAAATAAAACTGCATACTGAACAAACCAGAAAGGTTCCCAGAAAGGAACAAAGTAAGATATGTGCTTAACAGGACAAGGTTTTTTGTTTATTTACAGAAGACAAGCACACTTTATCTTCTTTTATTCTTAAAAGCTGTAGCATTTCAGATAGCAGTTACAAACACATATAGCTAAAACAACAGATACGTAATTATTGGTCCTTTCAAAACCCAAAATGCTATAATTTATTTAAGAAATTCTTTCCCAGGGATAAGCAAAACTTCATTTTTTTATCTTGAATCTGCCCTATATAAGTACAGATCTGATATTGCTTAACCATCATGTTGTAAACACACAGCCATATAAATATAAGCAGATATATATGTATATATGTACATGCATATACGTATCTGTAGATACAAATTATAAGGCTAGATCTTACCACTTCTCGTTACACTTTAAGTTACCAAGCATTTTAATACTTTTTAGTACTACGCAATGTTTTCTCTTCTATACTGGGTATACCACTCTGGAGAACCCACTTTTTGGACTGCAATTATAATTGCATATATGGAAGAAAAAAGTCAATTATTTGACCTCCTACTGTGAGCCAAAATGATGTTTGTTAGTTAAGCCTGTGATTCCATATTAAACCTGAATCTTTTAAAGTAAATTAATGTAGAATAAAACTTGTAAATCCTACAAGACATGGGCATTTAAGAGTGTGTCTCCTTTTTACCTTGTTGAAAAAAAAAAGCCCATATGCTAAACCTCTATTTTCAGTGGTGACAAAAGAGGACTTAGTTGACATTGGGACTATAAGCTACAATAAAAGCAAACTAAAAAATCCCATCGAGGACTACTTACATACTCATTTCTGTTACTATTTTCTGACATCTACTGAACAGAATAGAAATGCATGACAATTTTTTTCTATGCCATGAAATAGTAAACAAAGTATGTTACATGACATAGTAAATTAATGTTATACCTGGCAGCAAATACACCAAAAATCTGGCACAAATATCTCACAAGTAGACATTTACTAAGAAATGACAGAAGTTTCTTTTTTTTCTGTTCCAGGTTTCCACTAATGTCAGAAACTGCTCAAATAACTGTCTTGAAATAATTAAGTGTCCAGTCACTTCAGGAGAAATTCTCAAGTGCTTGCAATTAGAGTTAAATGAAATTAAGAATGTCATGAGGTTGATGTGAACTAATGGTGTTAAAAACCCAGGACAATAAGCACATATATTGGCAAAACAAATCCATATATACTTGCTAGCAAACAAAACCAATGAAAGTAATTCAATAATTGAAAAGAAGGAAGAACAGAGCACAGCAAAAGGGGAGAGATGTGGAGAATTAAAAAGGGAACAAGCAGTAAAATCTTAAGCAGCTACAAAGGAAAATAATAAAACTATGGTAGGAGAAAAAAAGAAACATCATGAAGGCAAATGAGAAATTTGAAAAGTGAACATAATCCGGAATACACATATAAAGCCACAGATGAGTAAACTGTGTTAGTAAAAGAGTTAGAAATAGAACCAAAGGGGGGGAAATGTTAATTTTATTCATAATTTATACAAGAAAATATTTTTAGTATAAGAGCAATTATTTAATGCCCAGAAGAGTAGTAGATGTATGCTATCTGACAGATTGATTGCACTTCCCCAGCTGACAAAACCCTGCTTTCTGTGTACCTATTTCCTCTGCTTTTTTTTTTTCTTTTCCCTCTTTAATTCTCATAAATCATCCAAAATTCTTCATTTGTTCCAGACCAATTAAGACTCTTGGCTGGGCACACACCTGGAAATAACTGTCTGACTCTGAAGCAGAGCTTCTTCTTTGTAATTAAAATCTGTGTTTACAAAAAAGGCATTTTCCATACTTTAATTGTTATTATATTCATTGCTCTGCTATGTAGCTTCTAGAGAGTTAAATTTCTTTATGAGTTTCCTATTATTTTTGTAATATGGGAAAGTGAAGTAAAAAGGCAAGAGAATTGCATATATCACTTTTTCTCATTCTCCACATTTGACCTTGGGAGAATATAATACCTTCTTTGGCTTCATAAATTAGTCTTTAGGTCCCTCTCCTGGGTGATGCTAGTCAGAGGACACAAATCTCTACAAAAGTATGTGGCAGGACACAAGGTCCACATGTGCAATTCAAACTGAGTCTACAATTACTCTCTGCAGCTCTGGAAAGAAGTCAGGAATTTTAAAAGAGGTCCCCAGCCATATTCCTAACTTCTTTACACATTTCTTCCACTTCGAGATAGGTCCTGGTGAATGTGGCACTTCAGTCTCTGATCTGTCTGCTGCCACTACTCAGTGAACCTAAGTGCATTTCGTTTTTAGGGTCTTTTCTTTCCCCAGAGAGGTGCAGTCTGTATTTCAGAAACTGTTCATACATATGCAGTCTGCCCTTAGCTCCAGCATCTGGAGTACATTGAAGAAAGATCCAATTTTGCTTACAGAGCAACTATGCTTTGAGCACTGTGGTTTCAGTGTAAGAGACCTCAACTGTCCCTAGTTAGAAAATGAAGAATGTATCTAACTGAAAAGAATCTGCGTATACATTTTTGTCAATTAGGGTATTTTTTTGCCTTTAGCAAACATAAATGTGTTTTCCACAATGAAGCCCTTAGAGGTCATGAACAGCTCTTACAGCAAGAAGCCAATCTGATAAGGTGAAAACATTTAAGCCAGTAATTTCACTCAGAGTAAAAACCCACAGTGAACAAAACATCCTTGTTAACCTCGGAGAATTTTGTTTTAAAACTTTTAGCCAAGCAAAATGGTTTCTGATTATGGTGGTCCAAATTTTTCCAGATCAGCTCAGTAAAACAGGGGAGTTATTTCCTGTCTTTTAAAAGTAATAAACTGGAACTACAAAAAGTTATTGTCCACAGCAGCAGCCTGCAGTCCTCCCCAGGCCTAGTAGAGGTAGGACCTCTTACAGTCTGAGTGATGTAGAGACAAAAAAAAAGAGAACTACACCTGGGGACGAGTTAAGAGACAGCACAAGAAACCCTTAGGACAGCACAGATGAATGAAGCTCCATGTTTCTACACACAGATCAGCGAAGCTGGATCTTTCATTATTCTACCTATTTTTGGCTGTCTCTTTAAGAAATTGCCTACCAATCACAAAGCAGTCACTAAGTCACAGAGGGATGGCAATACCAACTGGACATGCTGTTTGATTCCAAGAATGCAATACATTCTTAAACTGATACTGCAAGCTTCTAGTTAACACTTCCACAACCCTCTTCCCTACAGGGACATAAGAGGTAGACAGGAGCTGCTCCCAGTAATTCAACAATTTACTTAGAAAATATTATCACCAAGATCCACAACACTCTCCTGCAACTCTTTCTGCTTTAAATCTTAACAATCCCTTTGACAGGCCACAGGAACACACAGTTCTCGTTTGCAGAAGGAAGGGCTCCATTTGCCTACTTAAAATACTTCCACATCAGTACATTACTGTTTAGGACTAAATTCTTAACACCTCAGTGGGATTTAGAGCTCTGTATGAACAACTGTCACACACAGAAGAATAGAAATGATCATTCTTGTTCAAACATAAACTCAATTTACTTAACATAAACCAATAAATAAATAGCTGAGTACTCTAAATAGGTAATGACTAAATCATACTGGCCTTCAGAAAGTTGGCATTAAACACTATTGCTATTATAATTGGAGTTGAATAAAAACAATTACTTGATAGAATTTCTTTGTTTCTTTTGTATTCTCTTTAATAGGAATCTGTAAATTAGACACAAACACAATTATTCATTATGAACAAATCACAAACTTTCTTGTATCAATGTACCACATACAGGTACTCTGGAATAAAACAAACCCTGAAATTTAACATTTAGGGATTACCTGTATAAAGAGGCATCTACTTTTAATCTGTTAAAATATGCTACTTCTGTGTAACATTTGGTTTGCGTTCTGCACAAACTTCTTTTATAGCATATCTAACTGTACTTAATTGTTTCGGGGGCTGGATAAGTATACGTAAGATACGTTTTCATAACACTCAGCACTTTCTAATTAAACAAATAGTCTCTTCCCCAGGAACTACTGGATAATTGCCATTAGAGGTGTTAGCAGATGAGCATCCATGCAAGCAGCTTGTCCAGGGGGACAGACACTTGCCTTGCCACTCCAGATCACAGTAACGCTCCTTCATATTTGCCAGAGAAATGCCTGTCTGTGTGTTCCATAACCTCTTAATCTGTAACAAGCAGGTTATTTTAAGCAGTTTAAGAAGAACTCACTTTCACTAAACCAAATCGTTGTACTCAAATAGATTAAGGAGAACAAACATAAAAAGCTCTGCTGTCAACTGTCAGAGGGCGATAACATGTGGCATGTGGGAAAGGTTGCTTCAATCTGCTCTGGTAAAGGAGACCTGTCCGCAGTTTGAAGTGTTCAGAAAGGAACCCAGCTCTGCAAGGAAATAGAATTTTTCATTTTCTGGAAGAATGATGGGCATGATGAAGACACTTGAAGAGTTAATACAAGAGGCTCTAACTGCACCTGGCAGTCGACTGAGTATTAGGAGCTAGTTTATACGTTGTGCGTTTGTGGGCTTTTTCTGCGTTGTTTTTTTGGTTGGTTGGTTGGTATGGGGCTTTTTTTTTTTTTTTTAATAATTCCTTTCCTTGGCATAAGATTCTTTAAACAGATGATTTTTTATGCCTTAAAAAGCATCATCTACATTTAACTTTTTAAAAAATAAGTATAGCTTTATCTGAATAACCTTTTTCTGGCTCAGTTATTGGTAAAATATTTTCTGGCTTTCTAGGCTCCCTAGTCCTGTCTATGTTGCAGTGTGATAATCTCAGAACTAGCTTAATCTCAACTCCACAGAGGGGAGGCAAAGCAGAGATGGACGTAACTGTAATTTCTGTGCAAGAGGAGGGCTGGCCTGATCATTCTTATCACACAAACAAAATTTTCCTTGGACTAAGAGACAGACGGCAAAGAGAAACACAAGCAGAGACAGAAAAAATCAGCTCCATTAAGAAGAATGTGCTAAGATGCTGGGCTTGGAGCCAAAACCAAAGCATCCTGCAGCATGGAAGACAAGCTCACCTAGAAAGAGTGAGAAAGAGAATAATCTCCACAAAAGCAGTGACTGGAAAAAAAAAAACCAAACTTCTTTCCAAATAAACTCTGTTTCAAGGTACAGAAGAGCACTGGGGTAAAAGACCAAAACTATAGGTCATCTGAAACATTGGAGATCTTTCCAAAAGTAACAACACAATGATTTCCCACGCATCATACAAGACCTCAGCTTGTCCTGAATAAGCCATTGTCCCAGACACTGTAATTTCAGGTGCAGTTTCATCCTATTCTGAAAATTTGTACAACCATCATGGAAGCTCTGAGCCTTCACACATGCTAGAGCGTGAAAAACGTTAGGTTAGACATGAAACTCTCATTCTTCCTGACTCACAACTTGCTGTGCACAAGATGTATGTCTCCCTTCAATACATCTCCCCCTGACCCTGACCACTGGGATTCTTCTGACTGAAAAGGATTGCTTTTCCTGAGAGCTGAGAGGAACAGGTGCTCTGAATCATACTGAAACTCCCTTTCCCACCTACACCCACATAGACATGAATGAAGTATTAAGCTGTCCATATCCCATCTTATTAATGCTTGAGAACCTCACCTTTTTTGCGTGTTCAGGTTTATACCAATGCTGCTTGTTATGAAAATACTATTATAACTACAAGGTACTAAAACACAGAGGCTAAGAACTGGATTTTAGTCTTGGAAAATGAACTGAACCCAACAGTCAGATGATCCAACTTCTGCATGAGTGTTTCTACTGTTTAATCTATGTTCCGTCTTATGCATGAGATGGGAGTAGATATTTTTGATTTTACATCACTCATTTCTCTTTTAGAAGATTATTTCCTTGTAATATGATAATTAAAACTCTCTATAAGTCATGTTTCAGGAATCTCTTTTCCAGTGATTTGAAAGTAAGCAAACTTTATTTTGGCAGATTTTGTTTCCTAAGTCCAAAACATTAAAAAAAAAAAAAAAAAAAAATGAAGTGTTCAGAGACCTTAAAAGGAATTTTCCAAGGGTGAAGCCTTGTTCCATTGATTAAACTGGTATCTGGAGCAAAATTAAGTAATACTTCTGGGGTTAAATGCTGCAGTTGCTAAACAGAGAGACCAGGAAGAAAGCCAGGTTTGGCTGATTTCCCCAAATGCATCACTCTGACCATCTGTGAGAGAGGTAATGTTCTCTTAAGAAAAGAAACAATTACTAAAAAATGAGTTGTGGGATTGTCTGATACGCATTTTGTTGTTGTTCAATTAACTCTTCATTTATAGTCTTCCCAAAGCACCAAAAACCAGCTGAACCTAAACACTATTGGCTTTCTAATGTGTGAATTTTCTATTTAGAAGCGCGTATGCACACAGTGCAATAGGTAAACCTCTTGTAACTCACTACTGCTACACATTGTAAACCTTTATCGGGTTTATGAGTAGAACACTGATTACGGATTTCTTACATACAAAGGAAAATTGCACACCTACTAATATTAACTGTGTATATGTGCATAACTACATGTGCCTTCATGCTGCTTAAATCATACACATTGAAAAAGGCAATTCTACTTCAAAAAAGCAAACTCAAGACCTGAGAGGCTGATGACTGGCTATCTGTAAATCTGGTCTTATATCTCCTGAAAGAAGTTGCAGGTATCAGTTGCCCACCTACTGATCTTAAGTAGAATGCTCATTTTATTATTGTGATGATGAGGCTATCCAGAAAGTCAGATTTCATTATCCTTATGTTATTTCTAGGGTCATAAATCATTAACCCTGAACTGTAGAGACTTAACTGCTTTCATCTGCTGAGGTGGCCACTGGGACACATCACATCCCTAAAGGAGTCCCAATTTGCAGGAATTACTGAATGGATTGCTAGCTAGCCTTGCTACAGAGTAGAGAGCTCTAGAAATATGCTGTTGAGGCCTCTTCCTCTAAAAAGTCATTCAACCATTAGTGCAAAAAAAAAAATGTTAAAACAACTCTGAGCAAATCATACCACCTTTTTTCTTTTCAACTTGTATTTGAGCTTCCTATTACACGTGATCGCATTAAAACAGCATTTTCATGGACAGGCCAGAAATTATTTTCTAATGTAAAAAAAGAAAAAGGCTAAAACATGGTGGATTTTAAAATTCTCAAAGCTGCACAAGCTTATCTGTCTTCACTCACACACTTCTGTTGCCCTTCAGTGCCAGATATTACATTTTGATCAGTTTCTGTCTGTACACACGCTAAGGTATATGGTTGGTTATTTTGTAGTAACTTGAGAAAAAATACAAAATACAATACACTTATTCAAATATATTTTTACTATGATGCAGAATGTTACAAAGCAAGGGACGACTATAGAATTAGCCAGATGAAACTAAGCATTTTTTCTAATACAGACAGCTTGAAGATATGGTTAGCTGGCCTGAGTCTCAAATATTGTTATCCACTGAGGTATACACAATAGAAGTAATGACCAGAAAAGAAGTTCTTCATAAATTACTTAAAATGTATTGGAGTTGGAGACTCCTTGCTATTTCTTCTTCAGAAAGTACAGAAGGAAAGATATTTTTAAAGTATCTTTGCTTTTCCCTATTTTTGTTCGGTGTTGGTCTTTTTTCAGATTCTCATTGATAAAGTACAGTCTGAATATTAGCAATTTTAGATTACTTACAATTACATTCTGTATTTTTCCCTTCTCTATATTTCTCTGTTACACCATAAATGATCAGAAGTAACTGATCCTATTCGCTGATTAGATATAAATATATCATTGTAAAGATAGTTCATAATTACAAAAAACTTCCTGCCTGGATATGCTCCTGTGTAACCTGCTCTGGGTGGCCCTGCCTTGGCAGGGGGGATTGGACTGGATGATCTCCATAGGGCCTTTCCAACCCCAATAATTCTGTGATTCTGTGAAAAGAAATTGCTATTTGTTGAGGTTTTGATATCCACTGGATTTGAATTATACAGGGTGAATTCTGAGCCATGAATTCCCATTATTTATTCCCAATTTACATTATTGTGCATGGAAAGATGTGCCAGCTAGAATGTAGTCAGGACTATTCACTCAGCCGATAGATAAAAGTTGGTTATGACTGTGGGGAAATTAGATTAGCATGTTGGTGCATATAAGAGGATTCTAAAAGCACTAGCTAAATATATTCTTAATGATCCTAGAATGGTATACTCTCTGAATGAAATGGGAAGATATGTATTCCCATTACCCAATACAATTTTTTCATTTCATTACCCATTATTTGCACATATCCCTAACTTCCAAGAAATCTGAGAAAATCTTTGGGACATTAAGAACCAGTAGAGAATTTGGGAATAACAAATAACCTTCAACTAGGGATAGGGCAATTAATATGTTTTGAGGAAAAAAAAAATCCTACTGAAACTTGAAATTGAATCATGTAATGTCCTGGATTTAAAGTTTATACTAAGTTAGGTAAAGAAAAATAAAAAAAAAAAAAGAAAAGAAAGAAAAAAAAAAAAAAGAGAAAAGCTTACATTCATATTAAAAAGACCCATTTTTCCCTTTTTTTGGGCACACTTGAACTCTGGTCTCTTGAGATGCTTGCCTGACCCAATGCAGAGCAACTGCCAAGATAGTGACACAGAAACGTGTGGATAAAAGGGATAGAACATAAAAGGAGTGACTCTAAACAGCCATGAAATGGAAGCATTTTTGCTTTTCCTGTCATAAAATAAATCTTATTTCTAAAAGCTACTCAAGATACGGTGACAGGGAAGGGTAGGAGGGCAGGAGACTGACACGTATTTATGCCCCCACCCCCTCAGAAATGAAGGCATACATAGAGACTGTGGTAGTGCCTGATACAGGATTGAATTTATAAGTTATGCATATTAAAAGCCAAGACTTTAGCAAATCCAGTGTGAATTGGATTTAATTAAGTGAAATGTCCAAGAATTAAAAAAATAAAAAAAGAATCCTTAATAATTAAGGCAGTGGTTGGGTTTTTTTTTTGCTTCCTTCTGTCCTTTGTAATTCAGAACACTGCAGATGCAAAGTTTAGATTCATTGTACTTTTAATCTACCATGATACAAAAGTTAAGGAAGCCATTAAAGAAAGCATCTTTTCTGTAACTTAAAACACATAGTCCCTTGAAGCTTTGTTAACATGCACAGATACATTTATTATTTTCAGTTTATGCAACCTCTGATCTTTCTGACTACATCTAAATTTCTTGCCCTTTCAACTGGAGTATATTGTTTTCCACGTATTACACACATAATGAGGTTGTGGAGGACTGTATAACACTACATTTTGATGAGGACTGGCTTATGAACTACACAATAGATTGCTTAAAACTCCTCACACATTGAACCCATTTCTTTATTTGTATATTCTTAAACTGTAAGTTTCAGCTATTATAGAAATTTTTACTATGAACTTATTCTAAAAATCTGTTACCCTGCATAAATAATTTTTGTAATATTTTATTCTTGTATTTATTCTACAACTTCATAAACTGCATATTTTCCTCTGCAGTGATATGAAGCTGGCATTTTTAACCAGAGTGGGATTAAATTTTCTGTGTGATCATGAAGCATTAAAGCTTTACCTCTCAGACAGCCCCCTGTGACCTCAGCTACAGAAATGGAATAACTTTAAGTATGCTCTTCCTAGGAATACTCTCCCTTAAGATCCCTCCTCTGTTACTTTTATTGATACTGCCAACTACTTCATACCTTGCTAGATCATTATTTGGTTCTCTGAATGTTTATGAACACGCAAAAGTAACCAAGAAAATCAAACCAATCTCTAAAAATTCAGGAAAACTATTTGAACCACTATCAGCAAAACAAAAGCAGCTTTAAAGTCAGATAATAGAGATGGGGAGTTTCTTTAGAAAATGAGCAACACAAGCATTTTATTCTTTCTTCCATCACTTTCATAACTCATACAGGAAGTATACAGAAAGTCTAAGAATCTTCCTATCTATATTTCTATCACCTTTTCTTCATATTTAGTATTTCAATTTTATTTTCTCTTTTAAATGAGAGGTAGTAACCCACTTTTGCTATTTTCCAAATCCAAGACCTAGAATTTATGCTCTAACTTTCTATCTAATTTAATCTGTTATGAGTTAAACTAACTGCAGCCCAGATGTTCTTGCAACATCTGCTGCACTCCAGACCATCCAGTTGGAACTCTTTCATTGCGATGCTGGGAAAATGTAAAATTCTGTCATTTCAAAAACTCTACTATGATAATCTTAGAGCAGAGAATGTATTAGAGAATTAGAGGAGGATCACCAGAAAAAAAAAGTAGATAGTAAGAGGCTGATGCTTTTTTGTAAAACCTTGGAATTCCAGCAACTGTAACATAAGTAGTAATACTGGTTCATTCATAAGGGAAAAAATTACGAGCAACACATCCTACTCATAGCTCTGTATGTTTCACCAGTCTATAAAGATAAAGAATCTCAGCATGCTGTATGTGTATACATCTCTGATTACACATTAGTGAAGTTATCTCTTTCCCATAGCCACTGTCCTGTTCCCAAATCAGCTGTCTCCCATTCTTATGACTAAATTCTTGTACTGGTCTACTTACTCTTTATAAAATAGAAATGGATGCTATTGCACATTACAATTTTGATATTCTATACTTATACAACAGGTATCAAGTTGTCATGGATTCAGCAGTAGCAGTCATTTTTCTCTGTCTTGGTAGCTGGTGCAGTGCTAGTGCAGACTTTCGGCCTGGGAACAGCACTGATAGTACCCATGGTTTGGTCTGATCAAGGACTTTCTGAGTCTCATGCTCTGCCAGGGAGGAGGGGAAGCCGGGAGGGAGCAGAGACAGGACACCGCGCTTAAACTGACCAAAGAGGTATTCCATACTACAGCATGCCATGCCCAAGATGTAAAAAGAAGGGGCAGGGACCAGGAAGGGTGGGGTTCACTGCTGGGTCGGCTTGGTATCAGGTGGTGAGCGGTTGTATTCTCTTTCCTTGTATTTCTCTTGTCATTATTATTACTGCTGGCAGCAGTAGTGTTTGTGTTATGCCTTAGCTACTGAACTGTTCTGATCTCAATCTGTGGGAGTTGCATAATTTCAATTCTCCTTCCCATCCCTCCGGGATAGGGGGAAGAAAGAAGGGGGAGTGAGTGAGCAAGCTACTTGAGGTATGGCTTAAACCACAACACAAGTCTACTATAAAGACAGCTGAGAAGCATGGAGGGCAATTTCTTTTTTATGAATCACCACCAATGTTTAGTTCGTATAAGTGGAGAGAAGGAGGGAAAGATGGGGAAAAAACCTGGTTATTTCTGTAGTTCTTTCCCAACACTTTATGACTGTTAATGTTAGTACAACAGTATTAACAGTAACAAACTCAACGTATCAAATATTCTCAAGACAGCATTTTTTGATTATATGTACCACTTGGAGGGAAATGTGTAATGACCCCAACACACGATTCCTTCCATGCAGAGTGTATGATGATGATATGTAGTTTTTGTTGATTCTAGGATTATTCTTGCTTCACGTATGCTCTGTATGAGAAAGGCCCATTTGAAATCATCATCTGCGGTTTTAAAGTTCATATAAAATTTAACTCTCAAACAAGAAAGAGAAATCTGACCAACATATAAAGAAAATAGCTACCAAATCTTGATAATGATTTAATCAAGTGATCAACCAGTGAAAACAAATAACAGGAGTTTTAGAAGTGATAGGTAATTAGTATGTGCCTGCAATAGATTGTTGTTTCTAGTGTTCAAAGTGTGTACTTTTAGGTATATGCAGAACATCCCAAGCTACAGTTTACCACAGTGGTACATAAGGCCCTCTCTCTCCATCATGATGCTGCAGCAGAACCAAAACCAACATGTACTGATGGTTAAAGTGCCATAGGATAAACAAAATCAACTAACCAACAAAACAAGGAATAGTTTATTCATTACTTTGAGTCACAACTACATCATATTTGCATCTATAGAAGTAATTCTAATCAAAATGTTTCAACTGAGACTAAGCAGCACAAAAAAAAAAGTGTCACTGACTTTTATGGCCTATGTTTCAGGCCTTTGAATTATTTTCTTCTTTTTAAGAGTTTCAGGCCTACTTAATATAAAAGTATTTAACTAAGCCATTAAGACAGCACTAAGTAATAGGTGAAAAGTATTCATTTCCATGTTATAATTGAGCACTCAGGCACACACTAAGTGACAAATAAGAACAAAAAAAGGAGAGAGCTACTGAGCAACATAAACATCTGAATTATTTTATTGTCTCTATCCTATCAGAGCACTCTTTTTGTGCTATATAGCAATCTTCTGCACTCTGAACAGCTCCATTCTGAGAGATTAGTATCTGTCAACTCAATTTTTACATGTGCTGTGGTCCAACCCAGCTGATGACTCAGTGACATGCAGTTGTTTGCTCACTCCCCTGTAGCAGGATGGGGGAGAGAACTGAAAAAAAAGTAAATCTTGTGAGTTGAGATAAAGACAGTTTAATAGGACAGAACAGGATGGAAAAATAACAATAATGATAAAAGTACATGATAGACAATACCACCTGCTCATCACCTGCTGACCAGTCCTAAGCAACAACTGCCATCCTGGCCACGCTCCCCATTTTGTTGTTTACCATGAAGCTACATGGTCTGGAGTATCTCTTGGATCATTGGGGTCAGCTCTGCTAGCTGTGTTCCCCCTTTGTGCCCCCCAGCCTCCTCGCTGGCAGGGCAGCACGAGAAGATGAAAAGTGTTTGATTTAGGGTAAGCAGAGCTCAGCAGCAACTAAAACATCATTGTGTTACCAGCATTATTCTCATCCTAAATCCCAAACACAGCACTGCTCCTGCTACTAAGAAGAAAATTAACTCTATTCCACCTGAAACCAGGACATAGTAACAGAACAGAATATCAACAGCTAATAAACCTCATATGAAAATTCATACAAAAAAATTACACAAGTTTTTAAATTACAAGATATAAATGAGGGCAGACTGAAGGGCTTTAAGAAACTTGTTTCCCAGAGTCAAAATGAAATCTTAGAGAAATCAGTACAACATTTCTATAGTAGCATGACAGCAGCTAAGAATATGTGGTCTGGATAACTTTTTTTACTGCTGTTTTAATTGTCACTTTAATACAAATGCTCTACAAATGAACAAATGTACTGAATTATCCATGTGATAATATAGTCAAACATTTGACATTTACATTAACTGGAGGTAATGAAGAAAATATTTTTGTTGTTCGTTGGATGAGACTAAACAGTCTGGAAATTCAAATGAATAAAACATCATTATAACATACACTGTACACCTGTTCATAGTTCTATTGACAGCTTGACATTTTTATTAGGTGTATGCACAGCAATATAAGAACAAATGACCATTTTCACACTCACAGGATAGAAGTAAGCAACCAGGGCTCAGTCTGTGGGGTTTAAACCACAGAGCTATGACAAGCGCTTAACAAGTCCCTAAATGCCTCCACTTAGTCATGACTTCTAATTTTATAAATTATTTACAGCTTAGTAGGTGCAAAGCTGGTGGAAAATGCCTTTTCTGGTGGCTTGATTGACAGTATAATTGTGCTGTGTTTTTTTTAGCACTGTTATGCAGAATCATATTGCCATAAAAACAAAATATGAATGTTACGAGCTTTTGCTTTTGACAAGGTCATTCTGAAACCTACAAAGAGGTGTCAGGAAAAGCCATCACCATCATTAGCCATGTCCTGTAAGTACAGCTGTATCTCTAGTTGTATTTTAGTAATACTAAATAATTTTTTTTCCATATAAATTATAAGATAGAAATTTCAAAAATCAAAGCAATCTGGAGACACAATACAGATATTTATCAATTATAATTAATATTCTTTCTCTCAAAGAAGTGCCTAGAACCACTAGTAGCAAGTTAGATTCCTCTGTGGGACACTGTACTTCAGTTAGTTAATGCCTTGCAGCATTAACAGAACTTTTCTATAGATGTTCAGCTGCAAGGCAGCACAATTCAAAAGAATTGAGCAGCCTCATAAAAATAACCTTTCAGAATACCTTTGATCAATGGTTTATGAAGATTCATGATTATGAGGGACTTCAGTAAGAGAGGCGAGCACTGTTACTTTCCAAAAAGAAGAGTATGCATAGTATCCTAATTACTTCTAGTTTCTCCAAACGTGAAAAGAATGTGATTTTAAAATACAAGATAATTACAGCCTATAAGATGTAAGGATTGGCTTTAAATTACGAAGAAAACTCACATGTACCTAGTTAGGATATGTAGGACTTCCCATGAAGAAACAGTTAAGAAAAATCCTTCATTGTGTAAAGCGTTAGCATTGAGCCATCTAGATTTCCTATGATCTTCATCTGATATAAGAAATCTCACTCCAAATTGTATTGAAAAGGTGCTGATTTCATAGTTTTAGTTAAAGGCTTCAATTCCTTTTGGATTTATCCCACACTGGGGTTCTTAAGCAAAGGGAAAGCCATGAGTCTGTTCCTTGCAACTCAAAGCAACTAACTACAAAACCAGGAAATGGACCCATAAACACTGAATGCAAGAATAAATACAAGTCAATAACAGGCACACTATATCTCTGTCCCGTCTTTTTACGTGTCACAAGCTGTCTCAAGGGGTTCTGGTTTGCATCATGCGGCTCTTAAAGAACAGTTTCACCTTATGTCTCAACTTCCTTTTCTCTGCATGTTTTAGCACCACATTATCATCTTCTTCTGTTTTCAAAAGAGAAAGTAAAGTAGTTGAGAGAGTCAGCTCAGCTGGGCAAACTTACCAAGGGCAGACCTGTTATATATCTCTTCCATGCTAATCAGGCAGTGTTAGGGAAGAAGCCAGTTTGACACAGAACTGTACCACATGCCTTACTGTGATACAATGGCAAGTAAGGACTTGAATTCCACAGCTGCTGTTATCTGAAAAAGTTAGAACAATATGCATTCTGTTGCACAGAGGATGCTGAGAAAGGTTTGTATGCACAGCACTTTATTTACATGGCCTGTAACCAATGGCATATATCAATTCTAACAGAAATACTACTTAGAGGTAAAAGAAAAAAAGGCTACAAGAAACATTAACCTCCAATTGCTCTGAAACCTTCAGTGGATGCTCATCAGCAGCCTCTTCACTGATGTTTAACCTTACACCCAGCAGTGATACTATTGATATCTGTTATAGTATTAGTCCTGATATCCATATGGCTATATTGTCACATAATATCAGCATGGAGGTTAGATAATTAATTTTACCACATTCAACACATTTCCCACTATACTTCAGACAGGGGAAGGACACAGAATGGGGGGCAATCTGGAAGGCAGACCAGATTGCAATATTGTGCCCCTCGTATGCTGGTCACTACACATTGGTCATTCTAATGGGGGTCTTTAGGTCTGCTAAAGGCCAGACATTTGAAATCCCTCTAGTATGCCATTGCTGACAGCTTCTATAACTTGCACCTAGTTCCTGTGTTTTATTAAAGCCTTTGTGGCAGAGTTTTGTGCTTGCTGTTCTCATGCTGTTATTCTTATAACCTTGCACTTGCAAACCTCAGCGTTGTTGGGATGTTATTCTACCTTGTTCTATTGTTCTTGTGGGAAGCAGTAATCATGGTGTGAGAATCACCCTATCTCTCTTTTCTTTAACTCTAACTCTGTACATTTAACTTTGCATTAGAGAAAACACAAAACTTAGTGCCTAACAAAGTAAATATCATGTTAAGTATATTAGCTACAATTCATCTGATAAGTATCAATACTATACATTATTAACTAATTATGCAGAGAAGCTTGAAAATCAGTCAACATATAACACACTCTATTAAGCAAACTCCAGTTAACACTAACATCATCTTAAACAGGCAAAACCAATGTGGTTTGAACAGATCCTGAAGACAAGTATACAGCAGCAGGAAAAGGGCACGGTAAAAGCCATTGTCATCCATATCATCATCACCTGCCGCAGTAGAGAGAACACTCAGACAGGAACTCTTGCTCAGGCTTGCTCTTATTTCTCTCCACTAGTCACCGGAGATCTTCCCCCATTTATTTCTTTCGCTATCCCCTGCAACTGGGTTTTTGTTGTGTTTTTTTTTTTTTTGATATACACTCCTTTCCCTAGAGCAAATGACTGTACATTCATCTGCGTTAGCTAGGTCATACAGTAGTTTTGTGCCCATGTCTTTTTCCACTTCTGTTGCTATTCATTCCTGCCAACAGCAACCTTGATTAGCAGTTAAAAGATTCAGATCATTGGTAAAGATATTTAATAACAAGTTGTAATAAATCTGGCAGAAATTAGTATCTCCTGAGGCCCAAACCACCTCAAACTGTAAAGTAATAATGTATATGCAACGCTATGAGAGCCAATGAATCTTTTCAAGAACAGGTCTAATTTATTCTTCATTGCAAAGGGTACTGAGAAATGAATAGATTTCAGTGGCACGTCTAAAAAAGACAGAATCCAGTAGTGGAATCAAGATGCTATAAAAACATGAAGAGCAAGGGCAAGGTCTCAGTATGTGGTATAGAAAAATGGCTGTAGTTACTATGTGACCAATAATTTTCTGCCTAACGCACTTTCCTGTCTGCTTATTTCATATTGCAACTTCTATTTATGCTGACAATCCAGGAGAGGGCAACAATGAAGTCAATGTGCTATTGTCTCTTTCACGTGATTCTGTATCTATGCCCACAAGCATAACTGCAATAACACCCAAGAAAAACCAAATGTTCTCCACAGAAACTTACTTATGACTATAAGAGCAGGACACTTATGAAGATACAGTACTAAACTGTATTGGAGCAACCAAGTTCACTATTTGCCAATGAGTACTACTGTTCAGCTCTTTTTCCTCGTCAGGTAAGATTCTCATCTCCTATCCAGGCTAATGCTTTCACAGATACTTCATGTCTGCTCTGTGGCTATTTGTTTCCCTCTCTTTTTTTATTCTTTCTTTTCTGCTGCTTCTTAATATACCTGCCTACGTGCATTATACATGAAACTGAGCTCATAATAAAGCCTCCAAAAGAATAATGTGCCAGAAGTGTCAATGAAATAAACAAATAGATTCTACTTAAAGCTATCTTATTTCTCATTATGTCCAAATGGCTAAAAAAAAATGTTCTTCCTATCTACTCCTCATCAACCTTAAGTATTATTTCATCTTTCAGAAACACTGCAGGCAAAATACATGAAGGAATGAATACACAAGTAGTATTAGTAAGACTCAGCTATCAATTTGGGCTTCCCTGTTCTCTTGTTATAGACAAAGAGCTGTCTATAACAGTCTTGAGTGAATGATGGCTCACCAGTGCTTCTCTTTAACCAGTTACTATAAGGTAAGCTTGTTTTAAAAGTGACCTCTTCTATTATCAGGTACCCAGAAAATGACTATTTTAACTTTGCTATGAGAGGAGGTCCCAGGTTTCAATCTTGTACTGCAGTCAAATAACGGTAAATATCACAATTCAGACAGAAGCTTCCACAACTGTTCTGTAACTTTGATAGTTCCAGAGAGCAGTAAACACAAGAGAAATCTCATTGACAGCAGATACACTGTGCCTATGTTTTCATATTTTCATGCAGAACAGAAGGTTTGTAAATAGTTATGATAGATTAAGAAGGAATCGTATCTAATAGGGACAGGAAAATAATTTCTGTTAAAAGCAAATATGGATGACAAATGTTCATAATACTTGTACCTTAAACATGCATACTTAATGGATTAATTTTAATAATCCATGAAGAAGAGAGCTGCAGATATGTGTCCCTGTTATTCTATTTTTTTTTTAAAACAGTCTAGAAAAAAACTGCTTTGCTTTCTCCAATGCACAAGAGCAAGCAAACTCAGGCAGTCACCTTTACTTGGGAAAGTATACACCTTCCTTCATTAGGAATACAGAGTTTAACAGAGGGCCTGGTCTGCCCTCAATATACTGCATTCTTTAGAAGTCTGTCAAGCAAATGCCAGAAAGGCCAAACTGGAATGATGTTAGTACTGAACCTGAGGTTTACCTCAAATACAAGCTGCACTTGCTGTCCTACCTTTATTGGTACACTATTACACTGCTAGTAGGGCACTCATGGACTAAAACTGACTAAGTATCAAGGATCCTTTTGCTCACTTATGTATGCAGTCATATCAGAAAAAGAATATGGGGCCTACAGGCAAAGCTTAGATTCATATGATTCAGCTTAGGTCCGCATACCATAGTCTAAGACATCATGTCATCTGCAAAGTAATAGTTGGAGGGAAGTTCTCAAACCACCTTTAATACATCCATAAGCTATGTATCAGCTCCTACTGGAATAAGCTGTATCCCAAATGCAGTCCCTTGTGAAAACCAGGGAAGCATAGTCACAACTCATCTCTTGGCAGTACCAATCCTGGTAACTTAAATATCTGCAATTACAATGATAAACTGATGATTTAATAAATAATATATCCTCATTTACTTCTTTTTCCTTTCTGCTCTTACTAACAGTAATGGTTATTATGGACTTTATTTTTCCAGAGTGATTAGATCATATCAGAAAACATTGAGCTGCTCTGCCAAGGTACACCAAAGCTAACATAAACTATTCTGAAGATGAAAGGACTTTTACCAAATGGCTTTAGTCTATGCAACAAAATTCCAGATTCAATGAAAGATAAATTTTGTATTAAGATACAAAAATAGCAGTCATGGATAGAGAAAATAACCCAATCTATCACTGCTATTTGAAGGAATAATTTAGGGGTAAATTTTCAGAATTGTACATGTTACTCTGGCTACCCTTAAGTAGATTATAATGTGTTGATACTTGGTTTAAACAAATGGGGATATTGTGACTATGCATGCAGAAAATTTTAAATTCTTAAATTTTAGCTTTCTTTCATTATTCCCCATACAGCCATCTGTGCAAGATGTAGGTGAAAGTAAGGGTACAAACAAAACGACTAACTTCTACTTTGGCTGTATCTTATACAGTATAAAAATACCCTACAATTTCAGTCTATCTGATTCCTGATACAATGACTTGAATCTTGTCTACACTGAGAAGCAGGCCCTATTTTCCCCTCAGTATAAGTTTCTTTTAGCTCAGAGAAAATGAAAACTTGTATTACAACAGAACTAAAGGTCAGGAGGTTATTCAGCTTGCTGTGGCAAGTGGTGTTGATCTAAATCACAACTGCCTGGTCAGTGCTACTCACACAACAGGAAGAAGCGGAAGAGAGGTTGCACAAATCCAGTATCAAATTACTTCTGTCTCTGTCTTTGAAATAATTTTCTTACCCCTACAGCTTTGTTTCCTTTATAATGTTAAACTGAACTGTCAAGGGAAAAAAAAGAAGAAATCATCAAATCATAGAATGGTTAGAATTGATAGAATTGAAAGGATCATCTAGTTCCACCCTCTGTGCCACAGGCAGGGACACCTTCCACTAGAGCAGGTTGCTCCAAGCCCCATCTAACATGGCCTTGAATGCTGCCAGGGATGGGGCACCCTGTGCCAGTGCCTCAGCACCCTCACAGGGAAGAACTTCCTAATTATCTAATCTAAATCTACCCTCTTCAGCTTAAAGCCATTCTGTTGTAAAAAGTCCCTCTCCAGATTTCTATTAAGGCCCCTTTAGGTATTGGAAGGCTGCTATAAAGTTTCCCTGGTGCCTACTCTTCCCCAGAAGAAGCATGGCTTAAGACTTTCTCAGCAGATTTTTGGAGCAGTCCTGGTTTCAACTGGGATAGAAGTAAATCTCTTCCTAGTAGCTGGTACAGTGCTGTGTTTTGGCTTTTGTCTGAGAACAATGCTGATAACACAATGAAGTTTTTGTTGCTGCTCAGTAGTACTTACCCCAATCAAGGACTTTTCAGTCTCATGCTCTGCCAGGGAGAAGGGGCACAAGAAACCAGGAGGAAGCAGAGACAGGACACCTGATCTGAACTAGCCAAAGGGGAATGCCATACCACAGCACATCATGCCCAGTATAGAAACTGGGGGGCGTCACCTGGAATGCCCAGATCACTGCTTGAGTTGGGCTGGGTATCAGTCAGTGGGTGGTGAGCGATTACACTGTGCATCACTTGTGTTTACTGGATTTTTTTCCTTTCTCCTTTTAGTTTTACATTCTCTCCCCTTGTTATTTCTATTATTACTATTATTATACTGTATTTTAATTATAAAACTGTTCTTATCTCATCCCATGGGTTTTACATTCTTCCAGTTCTCCTCCCCATCCTCTCTGGTGGGTGACTGAGTGGCTGCCTGGTGCTGAGTTACCACTGTGCTTAAAGTATGATAGAAGACCATCATCTCATTCCAAACAGTAATCTCATTGAAAAATGGCTTCCTAATGCATTCAAATTTTCTAGCTAATGTATCATCTTAGTCCACAATCAGTTTAGTCTGGCAAGCAGCATTAGGAAGAGGAGTAACTCCTCTATTCTTCTCACCCAAAGGCACTGGGTTCTGTTTCTCTGTTGCAGTAGAAGTGCTTTTATAGTCAGATGTTGTATTAGGAAATGTATGGAGCTGAAAATCACAGCAGCAGAAAACAGTTACTTTTGGGCTGGGTCAGTTCACATATCACAGTTGTCATCTGGCTGTGTGTGAATTTCTGTAGGACAGGTTCAGGGTAGGAGAAATGCCTGATGACATAGTGGACTGTAGTGGTACCTGTGGAATCCAACTAATAGTGGAACTACCCACCAAGGCAGGTCATAGATTAGAAACTATCTTTTCACCATCTAGTAGCAAAGGCGTCAAGGGAAGGGCAATAGAATCACTCTTCTACTTAACTCATTTAAGAAACATAAACATCCCCAACTTCTCCCCAAAAATTCAAACAGGCAAGTATGACTGTGTTAAATAAGTAAGAGTGGTGAAGATTGCTCTTATTTGAAAAGTGAAAGACCCTGGAGGAAAGTTTGCCTTGAGACAACAGTGTGTCCTCATGTGGCTATATGTCAGCAGCTTTGGCCAGTCCCATTACTTACAACTGAGTAAGAACCAGGAGTTTTACAGCACATTTGCTGTCAACTGTTCTCCTGTAGTTTCACCTCTGAGGGAAAATAGCATAGCTTACACATGTAGTAGCAGACAGATCCAGAGGTATCTATTTGCAGTATTTTACAGAGCAGTAGTAGAAGAACAAATTTCAATAAACTATAGCCTAAATTAAGGAAGGAGGGAAAAGGTCAATAAACAGTATTAAAATTTCCTAATTTGATCCATTTGCTGACAACAAACACAGATTGGGCAAAGTACCAGGCAACTCCAACAGAACTAGCAAGGTTAATGGAGCTGCTGCTATAACATATTGTAGATCTAGTAGTGTCAGTGGCGATAGTAGTAATGTTGTAAACACAGTTTGTTTTCCATCTGGTGCATGGTATATGCCCTTGATGAAAGGGTGCTGCATTATGCATTTCTATTCTCCTAAATCTATTTACTTCTGAAAATTATAAAGGTCTTTATATAACCATATTCAAAGAGAGAAATCCTGCTTTTAAAGAATCCTTATTAAAGATTTGCCTAATGAGGTTAAGGACAATATTAAATAAGAAATATTCTCATAAGGAGCATGGGATTCTCCTTCCCAAAAACAAAAAGACCCCACAACAGACAACCAAAACCAGAAGAGTAAAACTACTTCTGCAATTAAATACCCTCAGAGTAGTTGATGTGAATGCTCGCTAAGTCTGGAATGGAGAATAATAACATTTTACATTTATATTCATCCTGAGCATTTTACAAATTACATAAAACACGATTGTGAAGCTATAAATTAAAACTATGAAAGATCTATGTTCCAAGGCAAATTAAAATCAATGGAAGGTCTTAGCTTCAGTGTAATTGACTTTGGATCAGGCCTTGAGAGATCACTAATATAAAAATAAAGTACCTTTCAGGAGCGTTTCACGCTGACATGCAGTAGTTGTGAGCTTCAGATTCAGCTTCATCCTGTACTCTTAAAAATACACACTGCTGAGCATGTAGTTTTAATTCTCTTAATCAATGTTTTTAACTAATATTCTGGTGAAGCCTTGATCTGAATTATAATCACTCTTTTCATCAAAATATTTACAAGTAAAAGTGTGGAGCCTTGAACATTCATGTTTGAATTGTGGATGGTATCTATGGTTACAACATATTATAGATGGTACGGAACAACACACTGCGTGAAAGAAAGAACTGCAATCAGAAAGCATGTAAGACAGCCTAAAGGAGATAATGCATTGCCCAGAGAAATGGTGTGTATATTGCAGCAAGCTGACTAGAAACAATAAAGCAAAGGGGGAGGGAAACTGCCTGCAAGTAGTCACATGCTGGCATTAAATAAACATGAAATAGAAGTTTGGGACTCTGAATGGCCACAGGGACAGGCTTACCCAAAGGTGATGGGCTATTGAGGAAGTCAGAGAAAGATGGCTTGTCATTCCCCATGGTCCAGTCTGCTACCTTGTATGTCTGCAGTGACATATGTCTTCTCCCTTTGCTTCTGATCCTAGCACAGGTACTGGATCAGATGTTATTAGAGAGGAATAGTTGCCTTTGTCACTAAGAAAACACCTACTGAGTTAGACTTGTCTGCTGTAAATCTTATCAAGACTATGAAATCACCAACAGTCTTACCAACCTATTTTTCCTACTGGAGAACATACAGAATATTAGTATGAAATAATATACATAAGAGAGCAGAGTTAGAAAGAAAGGGAGAGATAAAATGAAGAGAAAAGCTGACATTAAAAAAAATCACAGATAACCATTCTGAATTGGCGAAAAAGTGAAAACAGATTCAAAGGAACTGAGAATGAAACTTGTCTGTGTTCTCTCAAACATTCTGAGCATGCACTAACAGAACATGAAGAAAGTGAAAAAAAAAATCAGTTCCATTTGACTATACTTCCTTTGGTTTGTTCAGGTTTAGAGAAGAGAAAAATCAAATCAATTGTTAATTATATTTGTTGCCAGATAGAAAGTATTAGAACTGTTCTGAAGAAGCTTGTTGAAGAGAAATTTTTGTGAGAGAAACCACTTTCTAAACTGGAGAATATGGATCTCATGTACATACTTCAAATTCTAAAGTAGCCATTATATATTTAAGGTATATTCTACACAGGCTTGTTTAGCTGAAAGCTTGAGTTCTCCAGTATTTAATTCACATTTTTAAGAGGATTTTTGAAAATGCTCCATTTTTACTGTTAGACATAGTACAAAAAAGAGATTTTCAACTAAGAGGCTGGAATAGGGAGATAATTTCTCAAAAATGTTGCTCAATGTTACTGACAACAGAACCCACACCCTCTGCCCCTTTTTATATCTTTTCTAATGTTATAACAAAATAATATGACTGCGTATATGGTGTTCAAATGACAGTATAATTTCATCAAAACTATTTACAATGAAAGCACACTGTTTATCTCAGAGAGATATCAGATATACAGAAAACATATTTAGGCTCGATATTCACTAAAGTCTATGGCAGTTATTATGTAGTGGTACATGACAAGTGCCAAAAGTCACCAGCAATGATGAGGAGAATATGGCACTGGAGCTATTTAAGCACCTAAGAAAAACAAACTCATTGTAACAGGTTACTGTTCAAACACACAATATGCATTAGCTTTTGACCTGATGAGCATATAGTTTAAAATAGTTAAGACAAAAAGCATAAAGGAGATGTATTGTCATCATTATTATTATTATTTCTACTACTATTATTACATGGCAAAATGGCACTTATTCAGTTATAGGACTCTGACAAGCACAGGAGACAAATCCATACTACCTGAATTCATTAGTTCTGCTCCTTATTATACTTCTCTAAACATATGATTACATGAAATTATTCCACTTATCTCTAACTTCTTGTCATGATGCGCTATCATGCCCTTGCCATGAATGATGCAGTTCACTGGGATATCATCCTTTTCCCTTAAAAACCATTTTCCTTTTCATCCTCCATTCCATATTCCTGCTGTATCACAGAAAATCAACTTCTAGCAACTACCAGTTTGTATGAAAACAGCTACTGGAAAACAATTTTTGATGTCACAGGTTTTTTTCTTTATTTTTTTTTTTTTAATAAAGAGGGAACAGTAATTTGTTTCAATTGCTTTAGCAATATAAAATATTTCCGTGTATTTAAAAAACACTAACTCTGAAGAATATGTTTGCTCATTACTTAAAGACTGAGAATCTGGAAGAGCAAAATCCTTTGATGACACATATTTTTGAAAAACATTCAACCCTAAAAAATGTCCATGGTATTAAACATGGTAACAGTAATAGTTGCTGTCTACAGATTAAATTCTTCAGTATAGAAAATATTTATTCAGTGTATATACAGTACCTAACACAATAGGGGGTTGATATCAAATAGTAATTTCTGCTGCTACTGAAATAAAAATCTTCTCTATGCTGAAATACAAAGGAAATGGCATAAGTGATTAAGTTAGGTTATGTTTCCACTTTTTCCCATTTAACACTGGATATTTCACATGAAAGTTTCTAGGTTCATAATACTGAGAATTAGCTATTTGATGAAAGTCTGAAGTTTAGAAATGGATCAAAAATCTAGCAATTCAGGAAATCAAGACTTTCACCCTCCAGTATATTCACAGCTCTCAATGCTGGGATTTGTCATCTTAAGTACAACTAAATTCAAATGAACCTGAGTAGCTATTTCCCACATTCCTAGTTATAAAGTCAAAATGCAGTATTTGGACTACAAAAGATGCCCAAAATACAGCTGCCTATCACTCCTGGATTATTATATGGTTCCAAATACAGCTAACTATAATTTATAAGCTGCATAGTAGTACACAACACTGTAACTTCCAATAGATAGTTAATTATCTTTTTTGCATTTGAGCAGCCTTTTTGCTTTGTTTGGAGTAACTATGCATAAGAAAGTTCTAAGACATTTTCAGAAAGCCAATACAATGTAAGCATTCCATTAAGTAACTTTAGTCATATTGCTTTAAGAACCAAGCAGCAGTCCCTGCACTGCTACTATTGTGCCATTGCAACAGCAAGAGCTCTTTACTCACAGATTACTTTAGGATTTGACCCAAATTATCTCCAAGAGCAAGGGTTAAAAACCAAACTGGAAATATCCTCATGCTTTAATCCTATTTTTACCACTGCATTATTTGTTTTGTGGGGTACATATTTCCCTTCCATCTGTATTTTCACTTGCCTTCCAACAGCAGTCCAACTCGAACCGAAAAGGAATGACAGAGATTTTTTTTTTTTAAGTATTGTATTTCTTTCTTTCTTTCTCCTTTAACTGTGGATGAAGTCTTTAACCCCTCATTCAGAACACAGTCATTTGTAAGGCAGATAATTCCCAGACTGTTTCCATTTTAATTCTCAAATCTTTATAGATTTCTACTTTTCATGGAATCAAATAACGGCAAATATTCTGGAATATACATGTATATACATTTGTTTCTCAGTTTATCTTTGATTCACAGATCAGCTGAAGAGTTATTTAATGACTATCTTAAATTAGAAATATCTGTCACAAAGCTGCCTAAGTTCATTTATAACCTTATTTTATTCCTGACGTAGATAATGTCAGGGCTTGATTTTCCAACGGTTCTAATAATCTAAAAGATAACTCTGAAATTGACTTGCTATCTTTACTGGGATGACCTTCAATAACATAAATGGTTATGTACATTTTCTGACTGCAAACTTTTCCTGCTAGGCACCAAAACATAAACCCTATCTATTCAGTCTGTAATCATTACTGTATTCATTTATGTTTAAATACACAGTTTTGGAGTTTCATGATGCTCCTGGACTTCTTCAGAAAAAAAAACACCCCCCGTTTGTATTAAAAACACAATGGCAATGCTAAATTTCCTTACATGTAAATGTATTTCAACATAAGTATCAGACAAAGCACAAGTCAAATTTGAAATGTTAATGAAGTATCTGAACTGTACCCTTTTTTATTCTGCTTGCAAAACAGTACAGGTGAGGATTATTAGAAACCTCAAGCCACTTCTATGACACTAACTGACATTATTAGGTGCTTGGTTAGGTGAAATTGCACCTAATGATATCTAACGTACATAGTAGAGTGTCACTCATCAAAGATCACCATATAAACCAGTTGCATTTACTGCTGAATTCTGATTAAAGATAAACAAAAATTGTATCTTGTAGGAAGCAGAATCACAGAGGCTTATGAACTAATATTCATACTGTAATTCAAATTTTATTCTCAGTCTTGGTGAAGTTAAATGGATTTTGTTTACTTCAGAGCATTTTTGGGAGTAATTCCACAGCCTCTTGTGGAGTACTCAACGCTGCTGTTCATCTACTACTCTATACCTCTCTCCCTACCCCTTGCACCAGCAATACTGACTGCAGAAGTGCACAGCAACATCAAACTCAAGCTTGTTCCTAAAGGAAAAGATTGTTTTTACAGTTTATGAATGGCAGAGTGGTCTTGGGGCAAGGGGACAGTGGGGTTTTTTGCTTTTTTCTTCTTCCTCTGTTTGGGCTACTGCACCACTTCAGTTGCTAGTAGAAGCAGGGAGGAATATGGGATCAGAAGTGAGGAAACCAAAGCTGCCATTTTTACTGTAGCACAGGCTAAGAATTTTCTATGCCCGTCTTGAAACTGCACCTTAAGATTTCTCTGCTCAGATGTTCATTATGTGTTCATTTATTTCCATATACGATTTGTGTTGCTTTTACTTTTAAATATATTTTGGATGTGCATACCAGGTTTGTGTGGCAAGGTTTCAGTAGTGGCAGGGCTACAGAGGTGGCTTCTGTAAGAAGCTGCTAGAAGTTTAACCAGCATCTAATGGAGCTAATGCCAGCCAGCTCCAAGATGGATCTGCCACTGGCCAAGGCTGATGGTGGTAACATGTCTGTGGTAACGTGTTTAAGAAGGAAAAAAAATACCACATTACAACAACTGCAGCCAAAGAGAGAAGTGACGGGAGGATGGGAGGAAGGTATTGTAAGATTTAGTTTTAATTCTCATTATCTTACTCTGATTTGGTAGGAAATAAATTAATTTCCTCAAGTCAAGTCGGTTTTGTATATGTCAGTAGCTGGTGAGGGATCTCTCCCTGACCTTAGCTCGACTCACAAGCCTTTCATTATATATTTTCTCCCTTGTCCAGCTTAAAAGGGGCGTGATGGAGCAGTTTTGGTGGGTGTCCAGCCATGGTCAACAGACCACAATAAAATGGATCATGCTTTTAACAGGCAGGACATTGTCATATGAAATTTTAGAACTCTTACAAAGAAAAAAAGAAAAAAAGAAAAAAGAAAATACAAACTTCAAAGATTAGGCATGGAATAACAGACTTAGGAAATTACATTCCTGCTTGCTTGGGGTTTGAAACATTCTGTTTTCCAAAGACAAAGATGAGAAACAAAGGTCACAGTGGTCTGACCTCAATGTTTTTTCATCTCTTTTCTCACATTCCAGAAGCTTGTATCCTTCATATCAGAATGTGGAGTGTCACATTCATTTACTTCCTTATTAACAGTTTATATTAGGCATTTTGTGCAAATAGTAACCTATCCAACACTAGGGTGCACTCATCTCACTCTGTAACACTAAGGGTCAAGAAAACACTTCTATGTGATCAGAGAAAGAGTTTTTAAGCTTCTCTCTGCCTACCTGAATGTGAGGATTTAAAACCATGTCTGTCATAACTTTTAACTATTCCAGAATATTTTGCAACAGAGTTCCTTATCCCATCTGTTGTGGGAATGCAAAGGGGCTGCATCTGCCCTACTTTGTACAAAGCACTTCAATTGGAACAGAAATGGGCGTTACACCTCAAATTTGTGTGCTGACTTTAAAGCAATTAAAT
Organism: Forpus xanthops; assembly: GCA_032466535.1. Taxonomy (NCBI): domain Eukaryota; kingdom Metazoa; phylum Chordata; class Aves; order Psittaciformes; family Psittacidae; genus Forpus; species Forpus xanthops. The sequence goes on from JASSUY010032087.1 coordinate 35,707, forward strand.
CACACCCAAAGAGAGGTGCAAGAGGTAGGGATTTGCTTAGGACCCTAGGTCTCCACTGTCAAGTCCTGTTACTAGGAAGCAGTCTTACTGAGTGACATCTACAAACAAGAAGTTACTGGATCCCTTGGCTAGCAAGGATGCGTTCTGTGCCAGAAGAAAATCCATACTCTCAGCCAATAAATTTAAAATTACAATTGTCCTTAAATTCTCTTCTCTTTTTTAATTTTCACCTAAAAATCAATACTGCTACATCTTCATACTTCTGATTCCATTATAAACCAATGTGGCAAAGACTCTTATTGTCAAGTGTAAGCACCTCTTCTCTGCAAAGGCTGAACTTCATAATGCATTTTCCCAAAGCAAAATACAGTCTCCTTACTAAAAGCAAAAATCCCCAGCAAAACACACCAAGAATCCTCAGATCTGTATGTGCAGAGTGCCTCACAAATGCACTGTGTTAAGCAGCAAAATATTTTTTCCTTGAATATTTAGACCATCAAATCAAGCAAGTACAACAATTCCACACTTTTTTTTTTTCTTCACGGTACATCATTCTGCACTCTAGATTAAAAAAAAATAAAAACAAAAACCCAAGTGTCTTACTACTTACCAGTCTTTTCTTCTGTTCTCTTCAAGATTGGCAACTATTCACTCATTCAGTAATGCTAAAAACCAAAAAGGGGTAATGCCTATTTCAGGAGTCAGGGTCCAGCTTAAGCTGATATACATAGCCCAAATTCAGCTTCTTTTACATGCATTTAAAGATGACGTAGTAAAATGATGTTGAACTGTTCTACAACTTGATACAAGCTTTCCCGGAACCAAACTCACTGCAATAGATTGAAATATGTCTATGTAAGAAAATACCTGCTTCTTCAACCCTATTTATTAAGTCTCTCCAGTCATTAAGTACAGATTCATCTACATGTCATTCCCATATGGTCTCAATGCAGCGACAAATTACAACAATTTACAAATTACAACTTAAGTCACAAATACCAACTATCTACAGCCTTGTATTTGCACCACTCTTAATAATGGAAACATGAGTTCAGAGAACTCAAAAAGGATTATGACTGCACATATTCAAAATACCCTTATTCCTGTTACGTTTCTCTGGTGTTTTCTTCACAAATGTAGAAGATACAGCTCATGGCTAACTCAGAGTCTTTGAGAGTTACAGCCAGTTGTTCATTTGAAGATTAAATTAAAATAAATAAATCAATCTCAGAACACATCCCACGGGGCATGGGGGTTGGGGAAATAACTGCAGGAACTACATAGCTTTATAAAAAAGCCAAAAATACTTTTTTCAGTTTGTGCCAAAATGTCAGATATATACACAATTATACATGTATACCCTATCCATATAGATTTCTTCTTATAGCTCAATACTTCTTTTTTCCTCATTCTATTTTATCACACTAGTTCATTACAGCATTCCAGGCATAAATTCATTAATAAAAGCTTATTTTAGCTTGGATTGCACTAAGAGCTATCTATTCTATCATGAGGGTTTAAGGGAATACTTTTGGTTGCTTTTGAACCTCAGTGCTCCCCACAAATAGAGAGCTGACTGGCACTGCTTTCAGTGACAAGGAGGCTGACAAAACTAGTAAAATAGCAACAACAGGAAACAACACTTAAAGAGTAAAATGAATTCATATACAATACTCTGTTCTAAGGCAATTAAGAGTTTCATTTACAGCAGTTTGATACTAAAATAGTGCCAGCAGTGTTTATTAATTAAAGGTGTTTTTTCATCCTTGGCTCCTTTGTGAAGAAAGTGAGAATTAGCCTACTGTTTCTGGGGAATTACAGTTTTCTAATCATTTCAAAAATAAGGGTGACTAGTTCTGCCACCTATTTGCCCTGCAAACATTCTGCCTCCTATACACACCAGAAATTGTGACAGCTCTCTTTCAGATTGCCTATACATTACTTTAAATACTTCTGTACATATTTTTGAATTATTTTGTGCATTAACCAAAATCTGTGCTGGTGTTCTTTTAAAGCAACTCTGCTCTTTGCTTCCAAAAGAACATGTTGTTTCATTCCCCTAAAGAAGCTCAGAACATCAAGGAAAATAACATCAAGTGATAGTGGGTTCAAACGTATTTCTAATCTTTACAACCCTTCAGTAGTCACATTAAAAAAGTAGGCATAATTTATTTCTGATGAAACAGAGTTGCTCAGCTTTCTGCTAATAGGATCCTCAGGGCAAAAGGGATAGGGAAAGCACTGATAAAAGAAGAGAGATTCATTTTACTCTTTTTTTTTTTTTCTTTTTCCCTAGTCTGGAAACAATAAATTAATAATAGTGTTTACTCTGATTATCGTTGATTTAGGATAAATTGTTCTCATTTAGCAAATGGGGAAATGAAATTCAGTGCTCAAGGGACTGAGAATATAAATTTATGCCAAAGGCAACAATTGAAGACACATATACAGACCCATTCTGAATTACTGGATTAATTTCAGTCGTTGACAGTAGGGAGGCTGATATTCTAGTACCGTTTACCAGTTTAATGGTGCAAGTTGGCACTCCTTTTCCCTCCTCTCTGCTTCCCCTTCTGCTCTCCTCATGCTCTTCATGAAACCTTTGGTTTTTTTAATCCTTGAAGGGTCACTAGCTTTCACGTTTCTCTTCCCTCTTTTAGGAAAAGACAGTACAATTCTTTCTCAGCAGTACACACTTACATTTTGCTATTGCCCATCCAAATGTGTTTTTCAACCAGCCAATTCTTATTCAATGAGTTGCAATTAGTGAGGAAAATGTAAGAACCTTAAAATGGCATACTGTCCTATTTTGTTTGAAAATAACACACTTCTCAAAAATCATCATGAAGGCAGTAGAAACACCATTACTCAGCCAAGAAATCAGCTTGGACTGAGTATACTATTAAAAGTGTTTTCATTTCTTTAAAATGCTGTATTATCATCACACTTACGATGCTTGAAAATAATGGAAGAGCACACCTAACATGGTATTGAAGCTGATGGCATATAGCAAAAGCTTCAGGCTAGGACTGCATTTCCTCCTATGGCAGGATCACCATTTATTACCACTCATTAAAATTTAATTTTACAGAGCATCTTTGAAAGGTCATTTTTAAAATGGGAGCACTGTAGCCAATATTACTGACTAGTTAACCACTCTGAAGACACAAATCTTCACAGATTTTTTGCTTTATATTATTAAAGATAAAACATAAATCTAATTACTTTTGTCTTTAAATAAAAAAGTAGTTTATTGATACCCTATTCAGCTGGCACAGTCATTTGTTTTGGTTTCTCCTGATAAATACCTAAATCTTTAAAATGTCATTCTGCTACTATGATGATGTTTGAGTATGTATTCATCACCTAACATGGCATTTACTGTATTCTCAGATAGTACACACGTTAAGGTCTTAGTCATTCTTTTCATCAGTGCTACAGTTAACATTTAAATGCAATGTTTAAAATATATCTACAAAACAAAAAAACAAACCACAACCAAAGGTTAGATTAGAAAACAAAAAATGGATACCTAGATTAGCCTCCAAAGTGCCCAGCAGGCATATCCCGATAGAATATTCATTATTTCAATCTAATGTACAATTGGATGGTGCTTGAAGTGCATCTTGGCAAGTGTGTAGGGCATCACTGTCTCATACATAAGCTACCAATGCAACTTATATCCAATTCATTTTTTTCAAGTGAAATTCAATTACAAACATGGAGGATTGGCTTTTGCCCTTAAAACCAGGAATTTAAACCTGAAACTCCATTTATTCACCAATAGTTTACAGACATATTTAATATGAGTTATAAATTGTTCTGACATCTTCTCCCTCTTGGCATGAAACACTTGAATGTTGTCAATGGCTTTCAGCATCCTCAATTATGGCTTTGAAATGATTAAATAATGACACAGTGGGATAGGTTTGATGTACTTCTCAGTAGCTATATTTTTACTAATAAAAATGCTGACATTCTCTTTTGAAGGATCTTGCTTTTCAAATGGAGATGCTTTACAAAACAATACAACTGTATGTAACAACAACATTATTCTCATCCACACTATTAACTTACCGAAAACAGCAGAACACATGTTTACTCTCTAAATTAGGTACTGGCTATGACCTGAACTAAACAAATGTTTGTACTATGCTGCTTTACTGGACAGAAATAGCCAAGAAGCACTTTGTTTCCACAATGGGAGAAAGGAAAAAAGCTGTAACAAGAGAGACATAGCAGTGTCACAGGATAAACCCATGGCTAAAAGATCTATAAAAGCTAGCCCATGACTCTTATTTCTTGTCCCTGCAGTGGCACACACTACCACGGGAATGTTTCTTGAAATACTTAAAAATACATTTATTAAAATTTTTAGGATGAATTTGCAAATATACTAATAAAAATTTACTCATCTGTCTTTGGCTACAAAGCCTCTTTAGAGCCTTTTACTGAACACTAGCTCATATCAGGTAAATTGGGTAACTTTCTAAGACCATGATTAAATTGCCTAAGATGTGTCTTCATCACATTCTTAGCATTACCACAATTTACATTTCAGAGGGAAAAGGTAATATTACCAAGTTTAAAAGAAAAAGAAATAAAACCAAAAATAGACAAGCCCTACAATCAAATTGAGGCTTCTTTCTAGGATACTTAAGCCAGCTATTTAGAATAGAATGTAATAATAAATAATTATCACACACAGAAACTGAAGTAAAGAACATTAAGATTCCAAGGTGCAGATTTCATCTTCTCTTTAATACAGTTACCATATTTACAACACACTGTTCAAAGACCTCTCAAAGCAGAGTGACATCTGTAACAGATGTATGCTCCTAACTTCCATCTACTAGACTTGAGAGCACCTGCTTAACTCTAAGCTCAATGCATCTTTTATTTTCCATTTTTTTCCAAAGATTTTAAAAACATACTTTTCTGTCACTAGTTTTTGAGGTTTGAGCAGGACTGCAGTTTCAAATTGTGCACAGGTCCAAACCAAGCAGAAATTAAGGATTCCTCTGTACAAGTCTTCTCAGAAGACCAATCCAATAGTTACTTTCAGCATAGGCTCCAGTCAGAGCTCCACACTAAGCGTTTTACTCACCAAGCTTCTTTTAAATGCAAAGCCAGAGATAACTCTGAGAATAGTACAGCCTAGTTAGCAGCTGGTACACACACATGGAGAGGGGATGCCTAGACTGAATCATTCAGTTAGACTGATCAGATTAAAACTCCACATATCAAACTGCTCCTAGAATAATGAACTAGTAGTTGCATGAGCTGTCCTGATGGTGAATGCCTTAATCCTTGAAACTGAAAGTATTCCAGACTGCTACAAGTAATACAAGATTCAGCAGGATGGTTGATTTGACATCTACTCTTTGTACTGCTTCTATGGTTTATACTGAAATTACAATGGACTGGATAGGAAGTGAAGGCTTGAGGTAGGCATATTAAATGTAGTCATGTCTTATTGTTAATGACATCGATAGGTAACTGTGATCTCATCTTGTAAGTAGATGTTGAAGTACAAAACCTATGAGAAACCTGCTCTAATGAGAAATCCAGTTCAACAGAAACATCAGACTACTGTAAAAACAAAGGAATTTCTTCTTTTTTTTTTATACATTCTTGAGGACACAGACTTGGCTAAGCTGCAGAGAAACATCCAAGCGATTCTACCTTTAGGTATCAAATTATCAGTCTGATCTGCACCAGAGAAAGAATAAACTTTAAAAAAACATGGTGCAATATTATACAAATATTTTTCAGTAGAGTGGATTGAATTCTGTCATTCTGGTGACAAGCAACAACCTTCAGATAATGCATCACCAAAGTATAAGCTAACTAAAATGTAAAGTAGAAACAGATGTAAACCTTAATCCAGGGAAAAACTTGAGCTACAATGCTCTCCCTGAAGTGTTCTCATTTTTATTTTGTCACTCTAAAGAAAACTCAGGAATGCTTCAGTTCAGACCCCAAGCAAGACCTTTATCTGCACAGTGACATCAATACATTCACAAAGAAATATAACGAATGCATTTGATTCTAAATTCATGTCCTCCATAAGGCCTTCAAAGTTCTTTCAACACACTTGCTTTCTGCTAGTAATAATTCCTAGACTGCATCAGTCATGGTAAGACTTGCCCTGCAAAGGTTCAGATAAAACAATTTCCACAACCTCTCCTCACAGAAAGTAGCAGATCTGCCTGAACACTGACATCCCCAGAGTTTTTGATCACACCATTTTCTGATGACCTTACCTGTTATTTTCATAAATTCTTTTAAATATATTTAAAAAGTGTTTTTTAACAAGGTCACCAATTTTTGGAGAGCATAGGAATATGAAGCAATAATTTATATCAGGAAGCAAAGTGTCCTTTCAGATGTAGTTTGTAAACTCACCCTTTGTTTGCTATATACTGCCTATTTTTTAAGTCATGCACAAATCATCTCCAGCGCCATGGAAATAATCAACAGAGAATCAAAACCTGGAGCTTCTACTGGAACACAAATCAAAGCTGTTGGAATCCAACAGCTGGAGCCTGTCTCATTATTTCACGATGTTTGATGTGCTTTTCAGCCAAGTATCTTAGAGAATTCCTTGCAGATATGTCTATCTACAAATTTGACATTGCTTACGCATTATAGTTTCCGACAGAGATAAATACCATAACTGAGTTCTCATTTAAAAAAAAAAAAAAAAAAACAAACAATAAAACAACTAAAAGGAAACCACAACTTTTTTTCCCCTTATCTTCTGTTAAGTAGAAAATCCTGTAAATAGAGGAATTGAAAATCAGCTGCATCTAATAGAAAAATCAAGTTTGTTATTGACTTTGAGCGGGTAGTTTCCATCAGATTATCCATCATACTTTTATTATGTGATCAACTGCCTAATTAATTTTGTACTTGTGCATTTAGGCAGAATACTGTATGTTTCAATGGGGTTTACTATAATCCTGCACCTGCGGCCTCAGAGATTTAGACAGCTCTCTATCATAGGTTTATACTGTGCTATAATCACGTCAGCTGGAGTATGGTTTCAGCTATTCAGTCTGTTGAAATATAACAGTATTTAATTTCAGATGCACAAGAAAATTTGCATCTGTGGTTATGCGTCTTTGGACTTTAATCAGATAAAAGTCAGAGAGAGATATTAAGAGAGTTAGATACAATATTTTGCTCAGACAGTTTTAGTGGATATATCAGACACTGTTTTGATTTTCCCTGCTTATCTCATAATATGAACAGATGCAATCATGCTATTGTATAATGAATGTTGATTGCCAACAGTATTTGATTTTGCAACCATTCTGTAGCGATAATTAAAGATAACTTGATATCCTATACAGCAACAGTTAAAGATTGCTTTGCGTGCATTACTGTATAAATAAATGACATAAAGAATGAATATGTTCTCTTTAACTTTTTAATGGCATATATTTCAAGATAGAAAATAGTCACAAGTCTTGGTAATAAAAATATTCAAATGCAAATGAAAGCTTTCATTCCAAATCTGTATTATTTATAGAATCATAAAAAAACTGACTGATTTGGTTTGAAAAGGACCTTAAGATCATACAGTTCCAACCCTCTGCCATATGCAGGGACACCTTCACTAGATCAGGTTGGTCTAAGCCCCATCCAACATGGCCTTGAACACTGCCAGGGTGTCCTTGGTTCAGCAGTAGCAGTCATTTTTCTCCTCCTTAGTAGCTGATGCAGTGCTGTGTTTTGGCCTGGGAACAGTGCTGATAACACCAATGTTTTTAGTTGCTGCTCAAATGTTTAGTCTGACCAAGGACTTTCTGAGTCTCAGGCTCTGCAAGGGAGGAAGGGAAGCCAGGTGGAAACAGAGACAGGACACCTGACCCAAACTGACCAAAGAGGTATTCCATACCATAGCACGTCATGCCCAGGATGTAAAAAACTAGGGACAGGGACCCGGAAGAGCTAGCTCACTGCTTGGTTGGGCTTGGTATCGATTGCAGGTGGCAAATGGTTGAATTCTCTTCCCTTGTTGTTTTCCTTGTCATCATTACGATTGGTGGTAGCAGCAGTGATTTGTGTTATACCTTAGTTACTGGACTGTTCTTATCTCAACCTGTGGGAGTTACATTCTTTTGATTCTCCTTCCCTTCACCCCAAGATCTGAGGGGAAGAAAGAAGGGGGAGTGAGTGAGAGAACTGCGTGAGTTGTGGCTGGGCTTAAACCACGATACAGGGATGGAGCATCCACAGCTTCCTTTGGCACCCTGTGCCACTGCCTCAGCGCCCTCAGAAGGAAGAATTTCCTTATATCTAACCTGAACTTCCCCTGTTTCAGTTGAACCCATCACCCTTTGTCCTATTGCTACAGTCCTTGATAAAGGTCCCTCTCCAGCATCCTTGTAGCCCCCTTCAGACCCTAAAAGCTGGTGTGAGGTCTCCATACAGCTTCTCTTCTCCAGGCTGAACAGCCCCAACTTTCTCAATTGGTCTTCATATGGCAGGTACTCCTTTATTTTCTCTTGGTTTATGACATTACAGATAGTACTTTATGATGCATTAGCGATAACTTCTATAGAAAGGGCAAGAAATTAACATGGAAGGTATGCTACTATCCACTGATCACACCTGGCCTTCTCCAAGGACTGCTGTAGCCAATGGCAGTTTTTTCTAGGATTTCTGTGAACTTCAGGTAAGATTCACTTGCTGTGGCCATATGCACATTATTACGTCATTTGGAAGCCTTATGAAGGAAACACACGAATGTACTTTTTCCACTAATAAACTTTTACTGAATTCAGAATTCTATGCCATTATAGTTTTGGCCAAAACTAGGTGTTCAAAATAAACCATACATAAAAGCTTAGATAGGACCTGAGTTGAGAGTTGCCCTCAGCAGCAGCCCAGGACAAATATGGATAGGCTCATGCTAGAGAGATCAATTTTTTTCTTTTCTTTTTGGGGGAGTTTAAGGTGTGGGTTTTTTTTAGGCCTAATGACTCTGCTGTTCTTGTGTGCAGTGGAAGAAATCTGTCACATCCCTGCAAGTGTTGCTTCAGTCATATCTAGCACATTCAGAGAGCGTAGCATATGTGAGACAGCACAGAAATGCATCTTTATTCACTTGGACACTGGTGTACCTTCTCACAGTATGCTCAGGAAGGCAGAGAAGCAGAAACACCTCCCTTTGTACTCTTGCAATCAAGTTGTTTTCTGACTGGTTTGGATACTGCAGATGCAGACACGGCCTTAGCCAAATATCCATCAACTTTATGCCCCCAACCTCACAAACTGCTCCATGCAGGCTGTCATGGGTTCAGCAGCAGCAGCCATTTTTCCCTTTTTCGTAGTAGCTGGTGTAGCAGTGTGTTTTGGATTCTCGGCTTGGGAGCAGTGCTGATAACACCAGTGTTTATAGTTATGGCTTGGAGTGTTTAGGCTGGCCAAGGACTTTCT
>JASSUY010032088.1:10674-23634 GCA_032466535.1 Forpus xanthops
ATTGGATGTGAGGAAGAAATTCTTTCCTGTAAGGGTGATGAGGCACTGGAATGGGTTGCCCAGGGAAGTTGTGAATGTTCCATTGCTGGCAGTGTTCGAGGCCAGGTTGGACATAGCCTTGGGTGACATGGTTTAGTGGGAGGTGTCCCTGCCCCTGGCCGGGGGGTTGGAACTAGATGATCTTAAGGTCCTTTCCAACCCTAACCTATGATTCTATAATCTATGATGTTTTTTCACTAAGTTGTTCTTATGTTCATCATCTCCCTCTGCTGCTTTTATGTTATGCATTTGTCACTGGTAAACTGCTGATCCATGCCATTGTCATGACCTATACACTGTTCTCTAACCTTCCAAGGTAGCATCAGACTGGAGCAGACAGCAGCTCACTTTTAGCTCCGGTACTTTGGTTTCAGTCCCACGGAAAGTACTGGGCAGGAGTACTAAAACTGGGTGGAACAGTGTCTCTGTCAGCCTGGAAGGAGCTTATCCCAGGCATCAGAGCTGGAACTTTCTAGGAACTGCAATACAGAGGTAGACAAAGAAGCCAGTTTCTGCCAGGTCCCACTTTGTGTTTCTGTTCTTACTTTTCATACCTGGTAAAGCCATTCATTTTGGCTTGGTGGGGGCTTCTCAGTCTTTGTAGAGCTCTTCTTTTCTTCAAGGTCAGATATTCCTGATAGTGTTTGCTACTGAAGTTGTGGACTTAATTGTCTGTGATGCTTGAATACTGGTCCTGATAAAGAAATATGTGGTCAGGTGTGGACTGCTTTTCATAAAACCATTTAGTTTGGAAAATGCCTAAGATAATCGAATCCAACCATCAACCTAACACTACTAAGTCCAAAGTTTCGCTACCAAGTTTCATGACACACAACAGATTTTTAGCTCTTAGGTTTGATGCTGTCTTTTTGTGGACTCGTTAGTTTTGGAGGCCAGAAAGGTAAGCCTCTGGGTACATATTGAACTCAGTAATTTCTAAAGTAGTTAGTGCAGACTGCTACTCATGACTGTGTAGCAGCATACAGATGATTTACACGTTACAGCAAGAGATTGGAGGCTTGGGCCTATCAGAATGCGGAACTAAAAATATGACTTAGGTAAAATTATCATTTTTATTTGTACATCTTGAGGCTCTCTTTATGCTGGAGAACATGCCAATGATCAGTGGGGCCAAGAGACAGAAAAGGAAACCAGAAGGAGAATCCCAACAATATGTCCCTAAGTGTTATTCATCAGATAGCTTTTGTCTCATACCTGCATGACTGGAAGGATATAATTACCTGTTGTAGAACCTTGTAATGGTGAAGCTGATTTTCCTTTATATAATTTATAAAGTGTATAAACAATTTATAAAGTTTATAATGAAACAAACGGAATTGCTCAAATGTTGCTTGTATATCTAGGGAATGTATTTTCTCACTCTTTATTGGTGTGTTGGTAGTATTTTCACATTTTTTCCACATGGATTCATTTTTTTCCCAGACAAATCCTGTTATATTCCAGGAAAACAATGCTTTCACCTTCAGAAAGATCTTGTTGTTTTTGTTTTTTTTTTATTTTGTGGTATTGTAAATCTTTGTAAAACCTTGTCACATACAGCGGAAGTTGTGTTCTCAAATTTCATTTATCAAATCAAAGATTGAAATTAGCACTGTTCCATGTGAGCACTATATCCAATGATACAGTAAGCTGAACGCAGTAGAGAAGAGTGACTTCTGAATAGCATTACTGGCAACAGTGAAAATGAGGAAGGAGAGGGGTTTGATTTGGTGATCCATTATGGTTCCAACTCTTCATGTTGACATCATTGTCTCTTTTCCATCCCATTACCAGTCCTGGATGTGTCTGTGCTGTGAGAGCTGCCCTACAGATGGTGTCTTAAGTGCTCTGCTTCAATGTGGCATGACACAATTCTGAATACACCACTCATACCTTGTCTTTCTCAAACAGTGGGGATGAAAGGCAAGGTAGCACCAAGCAGAAGCCCTCCTGCACATGAAATTACTACTGCAGATGCCATCATTGAGACACTGTTGTGTTAAACATGGCCTCTATATTGCCTCTATATGATATACCCAGAGGAAAATGAGTTACTGTGATGTGATGCCAGAAGGATCAGCCAGTCTCTTAAGGCATATTTGGCTTATATGCTTTCAAGTGTAGGCAGGTATTAGATTTTCATCACAATGATACTGTTTTCAGCCAGACTGCTTTTTGAACACATCAAAAACAAAGATAAAAAGCACAGGTTGCCATGATTCAAGGCCAGAAGTGGTAGCTGAGAAAGAGAAGGCGGAGCTAGCAACCTGACATCTGCTCAGTGTGAATGCGTCCAGCTTCTTATCTGACTAAAACAGCATCACATGCAATTTGCAATATGTCATAATTATTGTTAACGAGAAAACAATCTATTGAGCTAGGAGAGGAGATATGTAGCCTTAGAGCAAAAGGAGGGGCTTGCACAAATATGACACATTAGTTCTAGAAGGATATAAAGCACCATGAGATGGCAATTAGAAAACAGTGGCAAAACTGCATGCTACAAATGTGCCCAAATGAATGCTAGTGTACATAACTTAGTGCACTATTCATTTTCTATATTTTGAAATGATCATACAAAATAAACATTATTTCATCTGTGTATAAATGATAAATATTGTTCTGTAGGTCACTCCAAAGGACAAAAGTGATCTTAGTCTGGACTACCACCACGGAATGTTATAAATATGCCTAAATATGTCTGTTGTAATTAGAGTCATAGACTGGTTTGGGTTGGAGAGAACCTAAAGATCACCTGGTTCTAAACCCCCTGCCATGGCAGGGACACCTTCCATCAGACATGGTTGCTCAACACCTTGAACATAGAACTTTTCCAACTTCCTTGGGCAGCCTGTTCCAGTGCCTCACCACCCTCACAGTAAAAAACTTCTGTCTTATATGTAACCTGAACTTCCCCTCTTTCACTTTGAACCCATCGCCCCTTGCCCTATCACCGCAGTCCCTGATGAAGGTCCCTCTCCAGCATCCTTGTAGCCCCCTTCAGACACTGGAAGCTGCTCTGAGGTCTCCAAGCAGCTTCTCTTCTCCAGGCTGAGCAGCCCAACTTCCTCAGCCTGGCTTCATATGGGAGGTGCTCCGGCCCCTGATCATCCCCTGGATTTGCTCCAACAGCTCCATGTCCTTATGTTGGGAACAACAGAACTACCACAGTGTTATTTTTGTTCCCTGATGAAATCAGATCTGTCCTTCAGGTTATGCACTGTCAATTAGCTAAATAAATCAGCAAGCTGAATAAAGTAACTGTGGAAAACAGCAAATAAAATACTAGTAGGAATCCAGGACAATCCGTATCAGGTCATTATATGTATAGTATATATTGTATGTATTAGGAAGTGCACTGATTAACAGATTAACATCAGGGAATGCATTTGACAGCAAGAGAACTATAGTCAGAGTAAAACCCCTGAAAGACATTTTAAATCATCAGACCTATTTCCTGAAAAAGTGTCTTGACTGTATCATAACAATTATCCCTGTCATGATATTTCACCTTATGGGACCTTTGAAAATAGTCCAGATGGATAGGCATGAAAGATGTTGAGTTGGTCACTTTATACAAGCTGTTGTACAAGCAATTTAGCAGCAATGTTGAGCTAGTGTGATTCATTTCATGTTTGGCTGCCATCTTTGAAAGCTGAATGATCTGTTGCTTTATTTACTTACACTTGGACACAAAAATGTGGAAGCAAAGCTTGAAGCACTAACTTCATGCAAACTGCAACCTTGCAGCTGTTACTTACGAGTAGGACAGGTGAAAATGGGGAAAAGTGCTCTGGCTGGACTGGAAAATTGATGTTTGCAGATGTGAAATACAGTAGTGCTTTACTGGGATAAGTCTGCCTCTGCCCAGGGAGCAACTAACCCCTTTTCAGGGCTTGTAACATGTATTTATTGCTTTTTTTTCATCTGGATGCATTGACCTGCTCCATTTTTTAATGTATTCTTATGTAAAAAGTGTTAGACTACCGTCGACTGCAAATGCAATCTGTGAAAAGATAAAACCAGAAATCTTCAGAATTTTCAGCCTTTGAATTTTAAGAGTTAAACGAAATTTAAAGTAGTGCAGTCTCATTCTTGCATCTTAATTATCTAAATGTCTCCTGTGTGCATCCTTTCCTGAACCAAGATTTTGGTATCTCAATTTAATGATGTTCAGAATTTATAGAAATCTTTTCTGCTGCAACTCTAGAATGTGTTGTGAGTTTATTTTTTCTCTTGAGGAGGTGCTGTCTCACTGTTCTATGGTGTCATTACACTGCACCACACTGTTCTCCAGCAAACAAGCCAGGCAAGTATTGTGCACATGGAGGTATCCTACCTACAAACTTCCATATTTCCATTGTTTTGGTTCACAATAGTCAATTTAGTTCTGATACTTCCTGCAAAATAATAGTTCATATCCAATCAGAAACTTCAGAGGGTATTTTGAAGGTAACTTTGCTACCTGCACACCTGTCTTTATAATATATGAAAATAGAGACAGAGGAGCACTGTTGTGCAGTCACCTTTTGTTGTAATGGCGGTTTGCAGGGTACCATGCTGATGAAGTTGGTATAGGCAACTGCGGCATAATTTTGTGGAGCAGCTAAGGGAAGAGTTGCTTTCGGAGATTGTTTGTAAAGAAATGAAACACAGTAGGTTTGCTGTCTTCTTGGTTTTGTTATATGGGATCATTGTTACAGGCCTTGAAACCTTTATGTCAATTTATCATTAGACATATTAAAAATCCACTCTTCCACATGATTTAGCTCAAAAAGAAAAAGTTAAGTGAAGACAAATATCTGGCTGCAGATGCAGGCTAACATTTAAATTGGTTACAGCTCACTTGTTCATAATGGATGAAAAAGGTATTAACAAATGACCTAGTATTTGTTCTTCTGGTCCTGACTTTATATTCATAAGCCCAAATGCAGATGCATGAAATTAGGAGCAACAGTCTTTTTAGAAGATTTTAAATAATTTTCAAGTTGTGACTTCAACCTTGAGTATAAAAGAACCTCTTTGGAGCAGCAGTGGTTTTGGTGGACACTGCAGCAAATGCTTTTGTGTTGTTTTGTTGGGGCTGTTTTTTTTAATAACTATTACCATTTAAGAGAGAATGGATTGGAAATTTATCTTCAAAAAAGTATTTTCAGAAATGTACCTTTGAGGATTGCAGTTTCATGTTGCTATATTTAATACATACAACCTTAACATCCGTGATACAGCTGGAGTTACTTCTATATAGTTTAGGTGTAGAACCACTTGTTAAAAGAGCAAAATTTATAACCAAAGGTTATATATAACCTCTGGTGTTTTCTGCTCCCTCTCATCACTTTTCTGTCTCCTTGGATCTGTACTGCCCAGGCTATGCCCCATCAGCTGCATCTCTTCTGCCAGCTTATCTACCTTCTTGTCAACGATTCCACAGATTTTTCCTATGTAGTTTTAGTTTCTATTGATTTGGCAGAGTGCTTCGATAGTAATTTTCTCTGACTGTGTCTTCATTAGTGTTTTAGTTCAGAATGGTAGCAGGTTTTGAGTGTTTGCCCTGATTGCTCTCAGTTGTGCCATATCGGCCCCTCTTGTATCCATAAAACATTTAGAAGTATAAAGTAGATTACTTTCAAAGGCAACAGATTTTGAAACTTCTTATAATGAGTACACAAAATGTACTTCATTCCATAAAAGAAATGTCCAAACAAATAATTGGCCTGTTGTAAAATTCTCCGTAGTTATTTTAGGGATGGTGGCAGGGTACAAGGCTGAATGTATTCAGAATAAGATGTGAAGCGCATGCAATGCACATATAGGAACTTCTGCGAATAGCTGGTAGTATACATTGATAGCATCAAATGACCAGCTAATATAGATTAAAGCCTTAGTTGCTCACAACTGTGGATACTTAAAAATCCATCATTCCAGATCACATTGATGGCTAAGTACCGTTTGCCTGGCAGACTTGGGTTAAGGATGTTAGCACTTAATTACATCTGTTAGAGAAGGTAGAGGCTGGCTGTTCTGTAATGGTTTTTCACTGTTCTGTTGTAGAATAAATTCCATGGACGAAAGATATTTTCTTCTGCTCTTCTAGAGGCAGTAACTCTAAACTGGAAGCAGAAGTGAAAAAATTAGCCTCATTACTTATATAATTTATAGTATAGGGACTTCTCCCTCATCTACAGGCAAAATTAGTTGTGAAGATGACAGTTCCTCTCTCTCCCAGAGATTAAAGATTGTCCCCATTTTCTGATTTCTCAGTCTATTCGTGTATCCTTATGACAACTGGACAGAGTAAGTGGTTCTGATTTTTACAAGAGTGAGGCTTGGAGACTTGCTAGGCAGCAGTACAGCTTTGCCAGCATCTACAGACCATGAGCATCAGTTTCAGAAAATAGCTCAGTTCAAAGCCTGAGTCTGATAAATTTCATGTGCATGGATTCAAGTACTATTTCCGCGCAGAAATACAAATTCTGAATATGCGTGAAAGAGAGGGAGAGAGAGAGAGAAAGATTGTACTCATTTCAGAAATCTGGCTAAGACATTATTCCCACCAGGACATATGATCTTTGAAAGAAAATTGAAAAGCATGGAAGCACCAGCTGTTTGTGAATGAATCAGATTTGGCCTGGTTAACATCAGAGATGAATCAAATATGGTTTTGTTAGGATGATAAAGACTGATGAATTGAAGAAGATTTAGAAACCCTCTAAGGATTCCCCTGAAGACAGTGTCTGGCTAGTAAAAATACCTGTGCTTTTAAATAAATATGAAATAATTATTGAGTTATTTACTCATTCACCTTCAAGTTAAACATAATCAGCTTCCTGCTGACATCATCCTTACAGTATCCTACCAAAATCAAATATCCTTAAGCTTCCCTTTTTCAGAAAGGAAGGTCAAGGTGCAGGTCTGAGTGAATGCAAGCCCATGTGCCATGCTGGCCTATGATGTAGGCTGTGTTTACTTAAACAGCTTGTCTGCTGGTCTGTTCAACTCTTGTTTTAGGAGAAATTTGCATATATTAACCATAAGATGTGTTATATAAATGCAAAAAATATCTTATGTAGGAGAAGGATTCTTCACTGGCGTAAGAGCTACTGTGTGAATTGTGTGCAAGCTAATTTGGTCAAATTTTCCGAGTAAATATTTATGATTTGATTTAAAATGGAGGAGAAGAATATATAAGTATAGGTTTATAGCCACAGTGCTACTGTACAATGCTGTTTGTAGCACTGCATTCACAGCAGTGCATGATAGCTGATGAGAAAACTAAGTGGAATATATTGTGTTTATACTGTCACCTGCAGAATGTTAATGTGAAGAAGAAAAGTCCTGTAATGAATGACTTCTAGGATGTACAAGTAGACATTTATAAACCTGAAGAATTTTATCAACTAGAAAATAAATGGCTTAGGGTATTCTTGGTACAGATACATTCCTCATTTACATGGGTACATGTTAGCAGGTACAGACATGTATCTACGCATATATTTTAGAAATTGGTGGGATATGACATGATTTGCAGTACCATTGACACTCAGCATTGGCCATGGCTGCTATTTTCAGAAGGAGTAATTCCAATGTTCCAAACATTTGCAAAAACTCTGGCAGTGGAAGAATGCTGTTGCTCCCAGTTAATTCAGTATGTCATAAATTCATAGGACAGAAACCCAAAACTTCAAAAGCAGAAACTTGCAGTTAATCAAAAGTAACCAAACATGAAAGTTTTAGAGACTTTTGAGGGCAGCCACTCCACATTATACCTCTGGCTCAAAGTAAACTTGCACTTGGTTTGACTTTCTGCAAATCAAAGATACCTTCTATTTAATTTCATTCAAATGTTTAGCTATGTGTTGTTGTTACCACATTAGATGGCAAACACAAATCCAATCAAATGTAAACCTAGATTTCATTTAGTTGAAAGCAACTCACTTGTTCAAAGTCTTTGAGATTGCCTCTTTTAGGGAACAATTTATTCTCAAAGGTAAGTGACCTTGGTCAATTTGAAGCTCTACTTAATCCCGTGAGAGTGATTGATTTTTTTCACTTAGTCCACTGTCATACAAATCATGAATTCACTTCATTCTGGTTTATTTACTTTAGAGAAAGAAAAAAATATGTTACTGCTAACAATTCTCTTTTTCCAAGGAAAAAAAAACACTCCAGCACCTAATATTGCAGTGTTATTCTCCCTATGTTAATTGATGCTTTTAGATAAAGTGATTGATAGATTGTGTTCTTCCAAGTATATACTCACTCTGAAAACTGCCAATGTTATTTGAGAAGTAAGGCAGTGTAGGTGATTTAGCTCACAATGTCTAACACCAGTATGTTTAGGAAAATCTAGAGTAATGTCTCTTTCAGTATATTAAAATCAAGGCTGCGAGTGACAGTAACTGTAATGCAGACTTAGAAGAGTTCTTTGATTTTTATCATCAGAGTTTTTTCCAATCACAAAATGCAGTGGTTTTATTTAATGAGGGAGGCTGTTAGAATAGTGGGTCTTTTGCAACTCTCTACAGTCATGATCTTTAACATGGTTTCAATAAGAAGCAACATTGCTTCATTAAAGGGCCAACATGGCTGAGCTATGGATAAATCCTGCGTGACCAACTTGGTGGCCTTCTATAATGGGGCTACAGAACTGATGGATAGGGGCAGAGCAGCTTACATCATCTACCGAGACTTGTGAAAAGCATTTGACACTGTCCCACACAGTATCCTTGTCTCTGAACTGAAGAGATATGGATGTGATGATGAACCACTCAGTGGATAAAGAATTGGCCGGACGGCTGCATGCAACGAGTTGTCGTCAACAGCTCAATGTCCAATTGGAGACCAGTAACGAGTAGTGTACCTCAGGGGTCAATGTTGGGACTGATCTTGTTCAACTGTTCTTGTCGGCAACATGGACAGTGGGATTGGTGTACCCTCAGCAAGTTTGTGATGACACCAAGCTGTGTGGTTTGGTTGATACACCAGAGTTAAGGGATGGGATCCAGAGGGACCTTGTCACACTTGAGAGGTGACCAATGCCAACCTCATGAAGTTCAACAATGCAATGTGCAAGGTCCTACACCTGGGTCAGAGCAATCACAAGCACAGCTACAGGTTGGGTGGAGAAGAAATTCAGAGCAGCCTGAGAAAAAGGACGTAGAGGTTTTGGTTGATGAGAAATTGAACATGAGCCAGCTTCAATGTGGACTTGAGAACAGTGTGCTGGGCTGCATCAAAAGGAGTGAGACCAGCAGGTCAAAGGAGGTGGTCCTGCCCATCTTCTCTGTTCTCATGAAACCTCTCTTAGAGCACTGTGTGCAATTCTGGTATCAATATAAAAATGATATGAAGCTGTTGGATTAAATCTGAAGGAGGCCATGAGGACGATCAGGGTCTGCAGCACCTTCCCTATGAATACAGGGTGACAAAGTTGGGGCTGTTCAGCCTGAAGAAGAAAAGCTGCATGGAGGCTGCAGAGCAGCCTTCCAGTATCTGAAGGAGGCTACAAGGATGCTGGACAGTCAGGGACTGTAGTGATAGGACAAGGGGTGATGGATTCAAACTGAAAAAAGGGGAAGTTCAGGTTACATATAAGACAGAAGTTCTTCCATTTGAGGGTGATGTGAAAGTGACACAGGTTGCCCAAAGATGTGAATGCTCCATCCCTGGCAGTGTTCAAGGCCAGGTTGGAGTAGGCAGCATGGTGTAGTGTGAGGCATGGACAAACAGAGAATGAAAAGAAGCTGAAACATATATAGAGTGGCAGAGGTTATCTATGTGTATGTAACAAAATGAAATGAGCAAAATGTGCTAGTCAAGTGGGTTATATCTGTTTTGGGGTTTTTTGATTATATCAAGAAGATGAACAAACTTATCATTGGCCTGTGCAACAAGAGTGTTCTACCTTCACCCTGTTCAGCTGGCCTCATAGAAGGGGCATTTATTCTGGGGTTCAGAAATAATAGAAAAATTAGGAACTAAAATATTCTATCAGGTTAAACATGCCTTTTGACTGTAGCATTTAAATCAGGCTTTTTGCTCTACAAGTCATTCATAATAAGTTTTATTAGATTCACTAGAAGTTTTCTACCACTGCCTTCTGAAAAATGGGCATCCACTCCTGTATAAATCAAAATCGGTTTTGGTACTGTTTTCCAAAAGCATTATTTTCAATGCTCTTTCTCCATGTAATACAAAGCAGTTTAGAAAATGTGAATCATGTTATTTGAAATAGTAAGCACAAGAAAATAAAAGGCTGGTTTCAACTGGTGGGGGGCTGACTGCAATTTTTTAGTATGTTTTTGAATTATTAATAGAAAATATGGTTGCTGATTAGTGTTTTATAATAAATGCCTAATGGTTTATTCTTTTTAATGACAGAATACATACCTCTGTATAGCCATATGGAATATTTATACATAGTAATTGTTGAATTCAGCCATTTTTTTTTTTAGTGAAAGCCCTGTAGAAGTATCAATTTCAGGTTGGCAGAAATATGTTGTTAACTGGTATGAACTGGCTTGAGCTTTCTCAAACAATAATAAATGACATTGCTAGAAGGCAACCTTGGTAAATTGTTTACTTCACTGCTGTGCAGGTTACTGTTCTTCTTTTCCCCCTATGATCTCAATACTAATGTCAGTAAGGGAATAAATTAAGCAATTTCTCCATATTTTATCTAATTATGTTGGATTTTGTGTCCAGGAAAAGTTAAGATATAATAGTACATCAGCAGAACTGAACTGATACCACAAAGACAGTTTTGTTAGTATTGATCTCAGACTTGTTTGTGGTGGATTGGGATAATGGGAGAAATTGAATGAGCAAATCCAGATTAGCACTGCTTAGGACTTTGCATTTATTAGAGTGGTAAACCACTGGAGTTATAATTACTGGTCTGCATTACAAATTACATCATTTTTACTTCTTGGAACTTGAACATTTCAGTGAGAGGTCTGGGAAATTATGTTTTCAACATGCTTGTTAGCATAGCTGTCTGAATCCTCAGCTCACATTAATGGGGTTATCAATGAGGCTATGCTTTTACACAGTAGCGGTATTTGGTGGTGTATTTACAAGGCATAGATTCCATTTTCTTGACAACTCAATAGATATCTTTGAGAACACATCTGCATTTCACTTACTTCTTCCTTCCTTGCCTCTCGTAATTCTGAGAAAGTTACAAATTTATTCTTTGCCAGCCTTGTACTTTCAGGTAACTAAAAGTCAGTGAGATTGTGTCCTTCATGCACTGATAACTTCTATTTTAAAAGCATTTATGTAAACCCAGTAGAGATAAATTTGAGAACCCAGAAACCAGCACACAGTATCAAAACAGGATGATAATTGACAGCTTTAGAAACTGTCTAAATTAAGACCTCTGAAAACTGTGACATAATACTTTTTTCTCCCCTTTGACAGGCCTGTATTAAAGTGCTTAAACTTACCATCCCCTCCTACCAGTCAGTTTTGCCTCCAGGATCCCCTGGTGCACACATTTTTGAACTGCATGACTTTTTCTATTTTTTAAGTAAATGATTAATTCACTTTAATTATTTTATATTAATATCAGATAAATTATTTTTATAAGAAGTTTGTTTTCTCATGCATATCTATAATTTTATTAATGATGCTACTGCTGTATGAAAAAGATTTTTGCTGAAAGTTTGTAGTAAAAATACAAAGTTTCTTGTATTGCCCATCATCTTTCAGTGTGTTTCACTTCAGGAGTGAGATCATATGATTATATTCTTGGCTCTGAAGAACAGAAGATGCTTACTGAAAGGGAACTCCTGATAAAGTAGCAGAAACTGTGACTCTAGCACAGTATTTAGTTGTTTCTCTTTAACTATTAGGTAAAGATAAAATTAGTATACACATGACTGTAGACATGCACACCTCACCAGCATTAATGATTTGGCTTCCTTTTGTTTGAGCCAAATGTGTTACAACATCACAGAAGCCCTGCTCTCTTATCACTTTATAAGATGTCTGTTAGCTTCCTGCAGTGTAAGGACAGCTGAATTCCTTCTTATGTTTGGCTTGTAAGATCTTTGGAACTGAATTCTACTTTGTGTGTGGGCATGACAATGAAGTGGTAATTCTTTTTTCTTATAAGTGAACAGAGACCAAATAGAGGGAAAAGAGAAATAGTGTGTTTCTGTGTACTATTCCCTTAATTAAGGCTTCAACCACAAGTTGAAGACAGCAGAGGTCATTCATTAGATTCATTTTGCCAAGGTTTTTTCATACAATTTGATGGGTGAAGAATTACTTCTTAAGAAAAAATACATCCAAGATGCTTAAAAACTGAGGGGTAGGTCCTGATAATAGCCAGTTAGACAAGCTGCTCCATAAAAGGCACTTTAAAGCCTTGTCTTTTTCAAAATCCATGACATTTCAAAATATCTATAAAAACTTTCAAAAAGTCTGTCAAATGTCAACTATTTCTTATTAGGACAAAGTCATTGAAAAATAAAATAAATACTAAAATAAAATAATTTTCTATAAGTTAAGAAGCAAAAGAATCTTACTTTTTTTGGTTTGTTTTCCTGAGGTATGGAGAAGTTATATTTTTCCTATTGTTCTAGTGCTCAGAATCATGGATCCACTCAGGCTGGGAAGACCTTATGGAGCCTCAAGTCCAACATTATCTTCAAAGCAATTCAAGTGCTGAATTCAGAACTGTGTCAAGTTTTGCTGATCCCACAGCCTTGCCATTAAATCTGTTCCACTGCTTAATTACCCTCATAGAGAACTTTTTTGTTATATCCTGTTGGAACATCCCCTGATTCAGTTTACCACTGTTGTCCATCATTCTTACACCTTGCAGCTCAGTAGGTTGGTGTCGCGGTTTCAAGCGTAAATCAATCTGCCTGCCCACTCACTCCTCCCAACCTTCTTCTCCCCCCCCCACTTTAC
>JASSUY010032091.1:0-23757 GCA_032466535.1 Forpus xanthops
TTAGTTACTAAACTGTTCTTATCTCAACCTGTGGGAGTTGCATTCTTTCGATTCTCCTCCCCATCCCTCTGGGACTGGGAAGAAAGAGGGGGGAGTGAGTGAGAGAACTGTTTGAGAGCCTCAAACCACGACACATACTTTGAAGATTGTTAATGCAGGTAGATCACAGGATGGCTGATACTTCCTCACAGGCAAGGAAAAAGTACCACAATCTTTGTAAGAAATACCAGTGCCTCATTTAGTTTCATCAGTCCTGGTCTTAGCAGCACTTCTGTGCAAAGTGTCCAGTGAATACGAGATGAGAGACTGAAGATTATACAAAAGTAATTTAGGGATTTAAAAGGAACTTGAGAGGGGCTAAAGAGGTTTTACCCTGAGCTCAGAAGAGCACTGATGTTGAAGAGGCTGTCAAAGCTTTACACACATAAACTAAAAATGTAGGCTATGTCAAATATGAGAGTTAGTGGTACAAGGAGACTGACCCCTTGCAGCAAAGTAGCAACTGATCTTTTCTTGCTGCATGGACCCTCTCTGTCCCCCTCTCCTCAGAATAAAGCAATTCAGTATGTACTTGTCCTAAACTATTATTCGGTCTTCCTTGAGTTAATCTTATTGGAAGACACAGCAGCTAAGTAGGTGATCATGCATACTCAATTTGTTTTTCCAGACACAATACACCTGACTTAGTAACATATAATTATAAGCCAGTTTAGTAGCATGAATTTTAAATAGTTTTCATGGATTTTGCCACGTAACTGCTGGATTTCTTCACCTATGATTTCACAGATGGGTTGAAAACCTCAACAAAATAATAAAGAACAGAGTGAAAAGGATGGGGGTTATAATTTGGTCTGTATTAAACTCTTTCAAATCACAGCATGGCATTAGTGGAGTGAGAGTTTCCTCCTTCAGGTTTTTGTTCAACAGAAAGCTGGAGTCCCGAACTCGGATTGAAGTGACTTGGGATTTGTAGTCAGATATATGAAGGGACAAGTAAGGCAAATCAAGAAGCTTGAAGTACTGGTGTTTCAAGAAGCTTCCTTTCTTCATGGAGTGATATTATGCTTGCATGTGCTGGAAAATAAAAGCCAGAGGTAGGCCTGGCAACACAGAAAGATTCTTGTTGTTATAGGAGACTGTCAGGTCAGGTGGATGCATATGATGAAAGACAGGTGATCTCCTTCACACTCCACAAGGGAATGCAATGAATCAGTCATTTTGCTCAGCAAGGTTTCAGATGAGTTAAAGCCACAGTAGGTGAGAGAGAGGTGGCCCAGGTCATGATGTGATTGATAGACTCAACACTGCTCTGATATGGAAAAGAGCTGGTTCACATGACACAGGTAGACTCAGAGAGTAATATTTGTGTAGGCAGTGGACAGGTTATTAATATGCAAAATTTGGTGTTATGTTGATATTTGTTGATTGCCGTTATTCTGAAATTTGCTTGGAAAAGGAAGATGTCAGGAGCTGTGCCCTTGATGGGATCTGACCTAAACTAGTTAGAACTGGTCCCTTTTCCATTGAGGAGCTCACTTTGCTCCATACACATCAGATGAGAGCTGCCATTTTTGACAGTTTATAAAGTATCTCTGTGTCATTGGCTGTGGGTATTTTCCAAATAACTTGGAACAAATTTTTCTGGCCTATTCTGGTAACATGATATCCTTTTCTATAATCATTCCAGAGTCAAGGGTGCCGGTAAAGCAGAGAGATTAGATTTCTTTTTCACTCTGGGTATGGTTTTTCCCTCAAGAACCGTGGTGGAGGGTTGTAAGATGAATCTTCTACTTTTAGGTCCCTGACAATTACGTCTTGACTCTTACTTATTTTTCTGGTGCTGCTCCTCTAAAATCTAGACCTTCCTTTGCTTGTCCCATTCCTCTAAGCACTACAACTCAAACTTCTCATGGTGACCAAGGCTGTTATGGACTGATCTGTCAAGGTGCTGGGCAGACTTGTGACCCTGCATCCAGAGGAGATGGCTTGCTAATGCTTATAGGCTGTATCTCGTTGAGACGCTATGTGTCAGCTACATGTGCTCTCCAAGCAGTCAGTGGATGCAGAGGGGTAAAACACAAGTCTTGCATATACCAGTTGCTTGTTTCTCCCTCCATTTTATGGAGCTCTTGTTATGATTTTTTTTAGTGTGAGCTATGTGATGGGAAGCAAAAAGTA
The DNA here is from genome assembly GCA_032466535.1 of Forpus xanthops. Lineage (NCBI taxonomy): Eukaryota > Metazoa > Chordata > Aves > Psittaciformes > Psittacidae > Forpus > Forpus xanthops. The sequence continues at coordinate 2,179 of JASSUY010032091.1, forward strand.
AAAAGCAAAACCAGAGAAGAAGATTAAGGGGATCCTAGTCTACATTCTAACAGTTAACTCAATCCTTCACTTTTAGAAGCTGCTGTCCAGGCAGACAAAAGAAGTGAAAAGAACCCATTGCATGAGGATATTGGATTTGCACTGTAATATATTACCAGCTGAAATTTTACTCGTGCTATTTCAAGTTGTGGAATTTTAACTGTCATTTTTTTCTGCTTTTATGTGTGGAAGGGAGAGAAGGAATATGCTATTAGTATTTTTCTTCAAAAGACACTTTTACATATTATGATCCAGTGAGGAGCCAAACAGGGTCCTGCTTTTCCTATGTACCACACCCTTTAGTCTTCCAAGACATATCAGGAGGTGTAGAGGCTTGTAGTGTGGAGGTGGGCGCTGGGAAGGAGCAGAGAGATGTTCAGCTGCAGAGGGGCCCGAAGGCACAAATTCGCAAAGCGCGGTTTCCATGGCAGTGCTATGGAAACCAGGTTCTGCTGCTCGCTGCTGCTAAGGGTGGAATTTCAATGCTTCATACAGCTCTGGTACCCAAGAAACAGCAAACCCACAAACAAAACCACACCAGACTTGTAGATGCCTCATCAGAGCACTGTTTCTCATTCAGGCTGTGTGCCTTGCCTGCCATGGTGGGGGAGGAAAGAATGAGCAAAACCCAAATCAGCTAAAATTAGAGCTTGTTACACACCTGTGTCCCAGCTTCCATCTGGGTCCCTCAGAATAGTTTTGGAGATTGAAATAAGTTTGATTAGCTTTAGGATCTTTGATCTGCTGTTATATGTGGGTTTCTGCATGCAATCTGGAAGCTGAGTGGTTGCATAGCATAGGGCAGAGTTGGAATGCAGAAGGCTAAAGAAGACACAAAACAAAAAAAGCTCTCTTCTGCTTTTGATTTGTCTCCATGACCCTATCTGAATTGCTTGGGTTTTCCATGCCTCAATTTCTCCATCTGTAGAACAAAGATGATAATGGTATCTCCCCATAAGCTGGGCAAGTTCGACTTCACTAGTAAGTTCTAGGAAGCACTCAAAGGATTTGAGCTACTATGAAATGTATTTAGTTAATATTTGGAAAGCAGTTTGAGTCTCTAATGAAAATGGTTAAAAACTTGACTTTTTTTTTTTTTTTTTGCCAGATTCCAGACTAACAACCTGTAAAAAGGTCATACTTAAAACTCATCGAGGCCTCATCCTCAAGTTCCCTCTGAGCTCTGTTTCTCCTGCAGGATGGAGCTCTGGCACTGTGATACAGTAGCACAGAGACTGGAATACATTCGGTTTAGTAGCAGTACTGTGACCATTAGACCAGCATAATCCAAAATACCAAAATAATCCCTTGCATGGGAAGGAAAAGGTAAATAGTGTAAAGGTTTGTCTTCCATTTTACAGCTGTTCAGTGCTAGTGGACTTTGACCAATATAGCTTGAAATCCAGCAATCAGTTTAGCCGATTTAAAATTTACCAGTGATTTGCCTGGGATACTGGTGAGTATTTCCCTATGCCAGTAACCATGTCTAAACACTCTTTGGCTGGGGGAACAAGAGTCAGACGAAACCATAGGAGACAACCTTCTACAGTATGTTATCCCTCCTCTCTACCACTACTGCTGGCCTTTGGAGCCCTAGGGTAGCACTGCCTAGGGGAAGCAGGCTCTGAAATTCCCTAGTTGCTGCAAGAGCATCCCTGGGGCATTCTATCACCAGCTCTGAGCTGTCCCTTCAGCTATCCCAGAAAGCATGGCACACCACGTCAGGTCAACACACCTAAAGTGAGGCACCTGTTTCTGAGCATGTACCCTATGGAGTGGAAAAGCACATAGCTTGTGACAGCATGAATGTGCAAAGTCACAGCAGTGCAGTTTGTGATGCAGTGCAGAGCTGGAGAGGAAGCAGAGAAGGAAGTCTGGGTGATGAAGGTCTTATGTGCAGGTCTAGTGTTCCTCCAGTCACCTTGAGGGGTGCTCCCTATCTGTCTGTGTTTCTTTAGTGCTCAGAGAGAGCCAAGCAGGGGGGGACATAGCACCTCATAATCTTTGAGGGCTCTTAGGATGATGGTAATAATAAGTGATAACTTTCTGTAAGTGCTGATAGCCTTATAAATGCCAAGCTTATGATGGTAATAAGAGGATGGTCCTTAGTCATGTATCGGGGGTAGGATTTTTGAGAATCCTTTGGGGGCCCTGGCTATGTTGCCAGAGCAGCATCCCCTCATTTGTCAAGGATGTGGGCAAAGCTGGGGCCATCTCTTATCCTGAGAGCAACATTCTCTTTGGAATCAGCTGCCCCTCTTCCCCTGCGGAGGAATTGCCTTCTGCTTAATAAATGTCTGCTTGTAATATTCTGAAACAAGGAGGCTAATCAAAGGCCCCGTTCTGTGGAACAGGGATGCTAAATGACAAGATTAATTTCAGTAATCAAGCAGCTTAATTTGGACATTTTTTCCCCTCTTCTCTGTTGCTGATGGAAATTGAGGCAAATCTTTTTTTGGAGAGACACTCCTTCCCTGCCTGGTAGCACCACTTTCCAGTACTGAAAATGGTTGTGTAGAGATGGAAGTTTGTGTAGGGATGGAGAAGAAAGAAGAGTAGGAAAGGGTCACAAAAGCCAGTAGCAGAGGTGTGTGTATTGCTACGACTGATATTTCTTGAGCATCTTTCCTCTGGAAATCTCCCAAAATGTTTTATAGACTGCATCACAGTCTATAAGGCTCCAGTCAGCACTGAAGTGCAATCATCTTGGCTGGATTGCAGCAAGTCTTTGAAGGACATGGAAATTTGAGTGGTAAGGAGAGAGCAGGCAGGTGGAAGACTATGATACCCACTATATCATTAAATGAGAGCCTGTGCAATGGGTGGGACTTATCTGAAAAACACCAGTGAGGCTGAAAGGGCTCTCTTCTGCAGTTAAGAATTAATTAGCCTTTATCTTTCAGTGATTTGGAGCACTGAGGACCCTTTTGCTCAGCTCAGGGCAGGGCTGGTACCAGCAGCACAGCCTCCTGCACACTGGGACCTCACTCTCATCCATCTGCTCACCCATTGCTGCTGTCACCTCACCTGCCCCAGGTCCACCTGCAGAACCTCACTAGGCATGATGTCACTGAGCTCTGGTGTCAGAGCGACCTGAGGACATTTTTCAGTGACCATCTGGGGGATCCTCAATCTACCTTGTCCATGCCCTGGAGTCAGAAGGTGGTGGAGACAGCTGGTGAGAGGGCTGGAAAAATATCCAGAAAATGTGATTTATGGTGAGGCTGGAGGAGTTGGATCCCTGCTCTGGTCTTTTTAGTAGCAAGTTGGAGAGGAAAATAGACTCCCAAGAGGTATAGTGAAGCTTAGGACTGGGTAAAGCCCTGGAAGGGTGTTTTCTTGGGGTAGTTCTGTGCTGGCTTGAGGGTTAGGTGTGTGTGTGTGTGAGTGTGGGCAGGCTAGAGAGGACAGTCTAATAATAGCTATTTACTCATTCAATTGCCTGTGATCTGAAGAAGCCTGGACAGGCACCCAGTGGCGTGTGACAGAGCCCTCCAGAGTGAGTGGAGGGGGTTTAAGGGAATGACGTCCTTGCCTGAGGCAGTAAGGTTTCAGGTCTGGCAGCTTTCCATGCCTTCCTCTCCAATCCCCCCCACTGACTGTCAGTGCACTCCACCGGTGATGGCACCTCTCTTGCACGTCCCCCCTCTCCCTTTCACTCCCTGTGGGTGGCATCTTTAACTTGACTGCATCCCCTGCCATCTTCTGGCAATCAATTTTTTGGAGACAATCTGTGACGTTCCTGACCCCCCCTCCTTTCCCTCTCCTCCTTCCCCTCTCTCTCTCCCTCCCGCTGACTTGTTATTATATACTGCAGCTGCCCGGAGGATTTTAAATAGACCCATAATCGCACAGCAGCTCCTCTTGGAAGTTTAAATATAACCTCTTTGCTAATCTCATGTGTGGCAGCAGCACAGCACCTAGGGAAGGGAGGAACGGACAACCACTAACTCATGGCTTTGCATCAGGGCTTGGGAGGGCTCAGAATTTTCTTTTCAGTTAAATGATCATGAAATTGCCTTGTTTCATTTAACCAGAATAGCTCTGAGGCTGGTACAAGGTGCCAAACTGATGAGTTTTGCAGCATAAAGTGATTTTCTTGGTTGCTATTCCAGACACAGCATGAGGGAAGGCTGCCCTGCAGCTATGCTGCCATTTCCCCTGAGTTGGGCTAGTCTCTTACCCTTGCCCCAGGAAAACCTTCATGGGAGGCAGTGGTCAGCGCAGACCTCCCTCAACTTTTGCCTTCCCTTAAGAGGCTAGCAGTTGCAAATGTCATGCTGAAGGAGCTGTTTTGGAAAGATCGATAGGGACCTAGGCAGAGATCCTGCAGATTGCAAATTGTTTTATGGCAACAGCCTGATTTCAATCTCATTTCTAGCTCTCCAAATAACCAATCCACCTCTCAGACAGGAGTATGGTTTGCTGAACATCACAGTTCAGTGACACCACAGAAAAGATTACAATTAGTAATGAATTTTCCCAAATGACCTGTTCTAAAAGGAGAAATCTAGTGCTCATGAGCCACTTTCAAACAGTAACTGTTGCCTGTTGCTTTAGGCCAATAGGATCCCTACTCTTCCTGCATCCTGAATGCAGCCATTTCTTCATACAGAGAGATGAGGGATGTGCATGAGGATCATAACTAGTTCTTGTGCTGTTGTTGGAAGGGAGGATCTAGCTGGCTCTTCAGGGATGTGGGCTGTATTTCCTCCAGTCTGCTGAGCTGGTTCATACAGAGAAGTTTGGTACACACGAACACCAAGAAGGTTGATTCTCTGCTTTATTTATTTTCTCTGTATACAAAAAGAAAAAGGGGACATTGTCTTTTAATTGTTTTGAGCAGAAGACCTAAGTAGTATTATCTGAGTACCCAGAACAAAAAACAGTACTATTGGTGCTAAATTATCCATCCATTTTAATAATCCAGCCGTAGTAGTTGCTAGAGCTGGGGGACTAATTCACAACACATGATTTATTCAGTGAATTTAGCTTCTTTTTCTGCTTATGGAATATCAGTTGTGTGGATCATAATTTCCTCAAATTTATTTGAATTTATTCAGTGAGCTTCTTGGAAAATATTTACTCTATGGATTGATACAGGCTGCGTTACTTAATTATGGTTGGTCAGAAGTATGTATTTGGTATTGTTTCTGTTCCCTTGTTGAATGAGCACACAAGCACTTCTGGCTTGAATACTTGCATGTGAGCAGGGAAGATGTACATTTCTGCAAGTTTTTGCACATTTCCATACATGAATATGCAGATGAAACTCCTGTACAGGAGCATTGACAGCAAACAAACACAGACAAGCCAGGTCTAAGTAATTTTGCATAAAAAATGTGAATAAATATTTTTAAAAGGCCTAAATTACCAGGATAAAAGTCTAATTTTACAGCAAAGTAACCCGGTCCTCAATAAATGGCATCTTGAATAGCAATAATGGTATGATGAATCAGTACCTAATAATTTACCTCTTTGCTTCTTTCTGTTGCTCTGTACAATGATTTCCTGTAGTAATATAGTCCTTAGCTTGGATATATTGTATGAAAACAGTTTTTTTTTTTTTTTTAGCTGTCTGTTTTCTTGTGACACTCTCTGTAAATATGCTTGTGTCCTGCAATAGGTAGTGCTTTTCTGAATGGGAAACCTGATTGTCTCTCTTTCATCAGTTAATCCATCTCTGTCTCCCTTGCTGCCTTCTCCCACATCAGATGTAAGTGTAGTGTGGCTAATCTGAAACTTTCTAAACCACAGAATTATAAATGTTTCTAAATGTTGGGTTCTGATTTATGGTGTAGGAGTCTGAGGGATTATGTTCATGAGGACGTGCACACTTGGGAGTAGTGTAATCAATGGAGTAGAATAGGGAACAAGCAGAAAGAAATTGACAGTTTTGAGGATTACAATATAGAAAGAAGGTGAAATGCACTTGTGTGAAGTTCAGAGGCATGCAGATAGACACATCTACAGTGTGTGGTATGGAGCCACATGTTGGAACCCACACTTGAAGGACTTGAGCAGCAGAAATTGTTTGGGCTTCTATTGTTTGTTACTTCTATTTGTTCTAACTGGTCTGGGTGCCTTTGCACAGTCTGCTGGCCTGTGTGAGAAGAATCTTTGTTACTCCTACTAATTGATCTTAAAAACAATGGGATTATTAGTAAGAAGCAAATGAAAAAGATAAAAAGTGGGAGTACTATTTACTGATGTGATGACTGAGCCTTCGATATGAGACATCAGCATAAGACAATTGTTCCGAGGTGCCACCCAGGATATTCCCTGGCAAGGCAGGGAGGTATCAGTATCACTGTAACAGGCTCTAGCGTAATTTCCTCTGTGTACAATTCTGTGTATAATTCCAGCTTTTCCAATTAAAGTAAAATGGAGTCAGAAAAGTATCTGATTGGTAATGAGAAGGAAGAACACATTTTGCAAGAGGAAACTAAGATAGTGTAGCTTACTTAACCTGGCAAAATGCAGGCTGAGAGAATATAAAAGGCTGCCCTCCATTAAAAAAAGAGTGAGAGGAAAATACTGTGACAGCAGGAGAGCTCTTCAAGGTAAAGAGGAACTAGGCATTAACTGGACAGGAATGGGCTTCAGTAGGAAGTCATCACTACAGCAAGGTTCTGCACCAGCTTCCAAACTGCCCAGGGAAAGCAAAAAACCTAGTCCCTTTTCCCTGAGAGGAAGATGGGTTCCTGAAAAGGCTAATATGGAGAGACTGTCTGGGAGATCGGGGCTGGGACATCCCTTCCAGACTGCTGATCCTTAATTACAGCAAACCCCATGTAGGCACTCCATTCTCCAAGATTAAAAGGACCTTAATTCAGTTAAGTTCAATTTTCTTCTAAGGGTTGCTTTAATTTGGAAGAAATGTGTCCGTTCGAGGCTAATGTGATTTAATGAATTCATGCTAAACTCACAACTTTAGTTAATTTAGAATAATTTTCACAATTGTTTCTCAGCAGACAACCCTTAAGACATAGTAGAAATGGCTAAGAAATCATGAGCACTTCAGTCCTGCTTGTGGTTCTGTTGTAAGGTGACAAGTAGATTTTCAGAGTGCAGAAGGCCTGAAGAAATGTGTAGCCATGTCCTACATGCCTTTCTCTGTGGAGCTGCTAAGAAGGGTGTCTGCTGTCAAGACCCAGGTCTCAGCTGTCCTCTTGTGTTTCACTATCCTACCACAGTAACCAAGGTATTAGTACTGTATCATAGGAAGGTGGGCTGCATGGGACAACCTGTCCTGAAAGGTGGAGTTGGCTTTGGTTGCAAGTGGCATTTGGTAATAGATTCAGGGGAGTGCTGGCTGCTTGGCTGTGTAATAAGGAGCTACCTGCACGTAGGAAAAAATATCTTCTTTTAATTCTGTGAGCTGCACTCCATTGATCATCATTGCCAGCTCCCAGGAGAGAAAAGGCATTTCTTTGTAATGCTGTTCTAAGGGGTTTACAGCAGGTAGTGTTATGTCTGTTACCACTATTATTGTGCATCCTTATTTTCCGTTTTTCTGGATGTCGCATCATGAGTGAGAAATCTGTGAGCCTTAATCTGCTGGGCTTTGGAAGGTGTGTAAAGGGGTCACTGCAGGCCCTGGCAGTGGCTGGGAGCAGCAGGAGGATTTAGGGGTGCAGCACATGGCTGCCATTGCTACGCAGGAAGGGACTGTTCTGCTGCGGCTCTGCACGTTGCCATGGAAACAAAGCTGGATTCTTAATCGGGATGTGCATGTATGTGAACGTGAACGTACTGTCTGCTCTCCTTTTGGCCTCACCTCCTTCTGCTCCAGACCCAGGATGATCATGGCTGCCCTGCACTTGGTGGGTGAGAGGGAAGTTTATGCATAGGGACCATGTGGGGCTGTGGAAGTGTCCAAGATGGAGTTGAGAGAAAACATTTTAGATTTTAGGATTCTATGTTCTGTGGGCCCTAGGGAAGAGAGAACAACTTCTGCTGAGGCAGTGGGCGCAAAGGGAGCCAGAGGAGCACATAGCAATTGTAAATGTCCCATGGCAGCTATGGTGGGAGCACCCCAAGATATTGGGGTTGCCTAGGCACTGCAGGGAATGAGTGAGACTAAGGAGGTCATAGCTGCATGGCATGTTGTGCAGACCCTCAGGTAGCACCCGACAGGCTAGCTCTAAGAGTGGTACAATTGTGTCATCACAAATTTGTCTCACAGACTGCACTGAAATCACTTTTCAGCTTCAGGGATCCGAGCTAGTGCTTCTGCAAGGTGTTGCTGTGCCTTGTGGACTTACTAGGGAGTCCGGGTTAACTCTGGCAGTGCTGATATGGGGCTGTGGCTTTACACAATCCAGGCATGCTTTTGAGAGACCTGGAGATGTGAGGAGGCTGTTGGTGGGAAGTTGAAGTAATCATACAATGTACTTAAAAAAAGCTTATGCAGATATGGATGAGCAAAGCAATCTCATCTATTGTACTCCATCTGCATTGGCTAAATCAACCGAGAAAAAAAGAAGATGCTAAATGAAAATCTTTCAATCTTTCAGTTGTAATACCTCACTCATTCAGTACCTGGAGGGGAGTACTTCAGAGAAAATCTAGGAATTGTAGCAAAAGCTCTTGGCACTTTGGGAGGCAGTAATCCCCCTTCTGAGCCCATAAAGACTGCAGGATGCTATTAAACTCTGAGGATGTGGTTTGGTAGAAGCTGTAGGATGAAAGGTGTTGCCTACTTACAGACCTGAAAAATCCCCTCCCAGGACTCAACAGGAATGGGACCAGTTTGTCTACTGTCCACATCCCAGCAGGAGGCATTATGACTGCCCAGCTGAAAAGTCCTTCTGCCACTTCCATTTGAAATGCTTTTCATCTTTAGTTTAGACTACAAACTGTTGAGCAGCACCTGTTGAGTTAAAATGTTGCTATCAGTGTGCCCAGAGGACTGAGGGCTTCCTTTGTCAAAGTCCAAGATGCACAGTTGACCTTGTGTAAGGAAGTAAACTGCCCTGTTTAGAAGAGCCCTGGGAAGGGTTGAGTCCAAGGCTGGAAGGGCCTGTATGATTAATCTCTGCTGAAACAGATATGCTGATACTTATGGAGTGAAGTGAAATCCTTCTGGGGACCCAGCAATTTTCTTGTTGCATAGCAATGAACTACAGAAATTATTAATGGGCTGCACAAAGTCCCCCACAGCAGACAGCTGAAGGACCCTCAGAAAGCTCCCTGTAAAAGAATGAATTTATGATCCTCAGCACTTTATATGTGGAATAAATGTGTACATTTTTAAATGCATACTTTTCCTTTCTTGGATATCCTAGAGCTACATAATAGAGAGATTCCATGCAAGAAAAGCCAGTGAGGGGTAGCTGTAAAGGCCATGTTTTCCTACTGATGAATAGAGAGCTTGTATCCATAGCCTACTTCTGAATGCACAAGGAGCCTGACCACATTCTCACTTCCACGTAGAGTATGGTGTGACTTCAAAGTTAGTGGGATTAGTGTGATGAGTGAAAGGAGAAGATCTACTACCAGCCCTTAAAAATTACTGGGTAACATAACAAGAGCAGCTGGATACCAGATGAGCTGTTGAGAAATGGGTTGATGCCTTCCATGCAATGTGCTTCATTCACCAAGCATGCCTACTCTGCACGGCTGCATGCCTTGAAGAGCACCGATGCCAAGATGATGATCTGCTCCTACGCAGTGCAGATGGATGCATAATGTAGGAATGTACACATCCTGCATCCATTGAGATAATTAAAAGGTTGAGCTTCTTGCACTAGGCACCAGACTTGAAGGAAAGGTTTTTAAGCTCAGTACTTCTCAGAAGGCAAAAATTCAGAGGTTTTGCATGAAAAGGAGAAAATGCAATTCTTCCTAGAAAGACAAACAAAAGTATCTTGAAGCTAGATGACCAGAGCCATGACTTTGTCTCAGCTTCCAGAATTGCTTAGGTACTCTGAAATAAACCTTTCTGTGGCTATTCTCTTCCCACAGGTATTCCTTCTGACCTGCTGAATGGAAAGACAGAATTGTGGGGTTTTTGGGTTGTTTTTTTTTTTTAGTAACCCAGATCCTCTTGGTGTATATTAACAGATGACTACTTGTCTCCATGAAAGATGAGCCCTGAAGGACTGTATTAGTCAGGAAGAACAAAGTCTGTTAAAACTATGTCTTCAGTGCTTTCACCCACAATTTGAAGGCATACAAATTCCTTTCCTCTGGGCTGTGGGCAGGGCTGCATAATGAAGCTACTTGTGTAATCCTTGGCTTCTTTCTGAGAGCACTAACCAGCAATTTAGTTAGCACTGAACGCATGTGTGGTGTCGTAGACATTTATTGTGAGTAAGGCTGGACTGCACCATCACCTCGTTTCATAGACATCATTGTTGGATGCTACTCCATTTCAGGTGCTGCCAGCCTTGGTATACTGGAGATGAGGCAATTTGCCTATCATGAGCCACCCTGCATGTAGAATTGCCTATGTACACTTGCCCCTGTGTATGTGTAGATATGCATGTATATGTGTATACACACACACATCCAACTGCATGCTCTTGAAGCACCCAAAGGCAACTGTGTGCAGGAAGACAGAAAATAATGAGACAGAATGATACAAAGTGAAAGGAAAAGACAAAACATTACAGCCAATGCCTCTTCCCTTGCAAGAGGTGCAGTGCTGGACACGGCTTTTTCTTCCCCTTCTTTTATAGCTATTTGTTCCATCTTTTGTCATGGGCCCTGACCAGGCAATATTCAGATTGAATAGCTCTTTTCTACCCAGCTTGCCAGAGCTCCTGCTGGTGCTTCCATCTACTTCCCACTCCCCTGTTGTGCTGGAGCGTGTGGTTAATAAAGAGGACAGACAATGGGAGATGCAGGAAAACAAGATGCATTGGCTTTGCCTTTGAGTCAGTCAAAGAGCTATTTCTAAACCTTACATGCTTCACCCTGGCTCTTATTCTCTTAGATGTTTTTGTTACTCTTATTATTAATGGGCAGCAGAGGCAAATACTTTTGCTGCTCCATCAGTCCCTTTTTCTGCTGTGCTGATCCTCAACAGAAATCTCACTGCCTCATGTCTGCATGTGATCTTGAAAAAGAAATGTCAGTTCAGTCCCAGACTCAGATTTTGTTTAAAAATTGCAAAGCCTAAAATAGATAAAAAAAATGATTTCAGGTACAAAAAGAGCATCTTATTTATAATATGTCAAGGGCGTATTGAATATATAGATGGCACTTTTTATTGATGTGCAGTTAACTATAGAAAAAAAAGTTAATTTAATTATGTGTGCTCCAGCTCAGTTAAGCTGACTAGAAATGGACTTGCTGACTTGCGTCACCCAAGCAAAAAGAAGTTCAGAAATGAAACTCATAGCACCCTTATTGCAAGCTCAGATGGACTGATTTCCTCTCTCAAACTCTCTTCACCAAACCCTGAGAAGTGTAAGCATTTGTGTTCTTAGATCATGGAGGTGGATATAATGGTCCTTACAGCACCAATCTTTGTAGCAACCATGAATGTGAAGTCCTTCAGGAGCTGTGGAGAAGACGGCAGGCTTTATCTCTGTAAGTCTCCTGTAGTACAGTCTTTTACCAAGAGCAATTCCCAATTCATTGGAGTTCAGAAATGGCTTTTTCTTAAATAGGAAGTTTGCCACGATTTGTGCCTCAGTCTCATAGCAGTAAAGGGGCATGGCAAATGGCTGTTAATCATCAGGGCAAAGAAAAGGAACTGAAGAATTATGATCCCAATAGAAAATAATAGAAAGCAATAATTCAGCTGGTGTGGTTTTGGCAGAACATCCTGCAAATGTTTGGATGGGCTTGTGTGTGTGCAGGGAATTTAACATATTTATGAGTGCTTTTGTCTGTAAAGCTGTAGGAAACCTCCTATTTTCTGAGACTTAATAGATGGGAACTCAAAAAGAACATCTGAGGATGGAGCTTCTCTCCTTTCTAATATCTGTGCAAATAACTCCATGGTCTCAATGTCTCCACAGTGGGGAAGAGGAAAATCAATAGTTGTTTAAAACTTTGTGAATCAATTACATGAGCAAGACAGTCATGACAGCAGCTTCCCAACAGAGGCACTGCTCACTGGTTGATTAGGAAGGAGAGCTGTGTAGAGAGAAAGTAGGTGCTGCCATGATTTCATCCATCCTGGAGCACAAGCGCTAACTTGCTGTGGCAAAGCCATCCCCGATGGGCATCAGGTCTTCAAACATGGCAAATCAGGCTGCGTATTGAAATCCATATTGCTTGTTCCAGCCAAGGACTCTTGGAAAACTTTTCAGTGATATAGTTGCTTTCCAAAGCAGCCACCTCTGTTTCTTCTCCTCACGCTTAGCAAATTCCCAGCTAGATCTGAAATCAGGAGTGTCACCAGGGTGGTGCAGGCTGGGGTCTGAACTAGTTAGCTGTCCTGACAGGGCAGCTCTACTGAGCGTGAGCTGGAGTTTCCACCCAATGCTAATGCACAGATGACTTAGGGCCAGTTCATGGTTTCTCTGCCTCCTGTTTTCTGATGCAGACATACATGTTATGTGCTAATGAGGCAGCTGCTTGCCAGCAGGATGTCCAAACAAAAATGGAAAACCTGCAACAGGCTCCTGTTTCTTCATTTTATGCCTGTGGTATTTTATACTATCTTGGCAACATAAGGGAGGTAGTAAAATCCCTCTTAAAATGCACAACACACAGCTGTGCTCTCACCTGGTGCACAGCAAGGCTTCAACATTGCTGCTATTCCAGCCCATGCTGTAAAACACAGGTTGGAGTGAGCTGGGGTGAGTCAGGTTTGGAAAAGCTCATGGCAGGGAGTAGTTATATTTTGAGCAAGAAGCACCTCCTTTCCAGTGTGATAGGAGCTGATTTGAAGGGTGCAGTGAAGGGTAGTGTGGAAACTCATGATCTCATAAAGCTGTGAGTATGAAATGTCTGAATATACTCCTAGCTGAGAAGGACAAAAGGTGGGCTTTCTTCTTTCTGAGTTTTGGGGCAGCCTTATGGCAGAAAGCTAGTGACCTGGGCTGAGTAAACCTGGCTGTGTTTGTGGGACTGAGCCTTCAAGTTACGAGCAGTACATAAACACAGGGGAACAAAGACAGTACATACACACTCCACACCTTCCTCTCACACCACAGATGAAAGCAGTTCCAAGGAACATGGAGGCAGTCAGGAACCATCCCTGAAGAAGCAGGCCTGGGTGAGCAGGATGAGGGCAAATCTTGGCTTGCCTCCTGCTTGCCCCTAGTTACCTGGCACAAGAAGTCCAGTGGGCTGTTAGCCCACCCCCCCTCTTCCTGAGCCTCTCTGCAGGTCCACCAGGCTGCCAGGTGATGAGTTTCTCTCTGGGGTGTGGGTAGTGATGTGCAGCCCCAGTCTTTTCAGCCCCAACACTGGTGGCCTGTGCTGTACCCTGTGTAGCACTGCAGGGAGCAATGGTGGCCCTTCCTGCTGGCTGTGGTTGGGAGTATATGGCCATGGCTGCATTACATGTACGTGGTTGCCAGGGAAACTCCACTTCTTAAGTGGGACTAAAGTGGTGGGAGCTGGACTTTTTTTGACCTGTTTTATTTTTTTTTCCTTTTTTATCTCTTTTTAGTTTTTAATTTTTTTTTTGTACTTACAGAGTAATTATGACCCCTTAGAGAAGCAGCAGCCAGATATGCAGAGGTGGGAAATCTGGAGTCTGTGAGATGAGCTTCATCCACTTGCTGAAGAGCTCTCCCATTTAAAGAGTTTGGGAGTGGACTTTTTTTTTTTTTTGAGTAAGAGAATTACCATTTACTGCTGGGCAGAATGGATGAAGCTGAAGCTTTTTATTGCTCCTTGCCTTATGGAAAGTGAATGGCACATCTACAGAGGCTTTTCTTCAGCTGCTTACTCACTTGCACTCTGAGGCAAGCCAGATGCCGTATCAAAGAGTACGTAAGCTATTATCGATGCTTCGAAAATTACCTACGCTGGTTAATAAGGCCAGCCTCAAAGAAAAGATTATGTCTTGGCACAATATTATCTTAAACTGGCTACTTTGCTTCAATTGTGATCTGGCCAGCACAGAGTGCAGGCACAGCTAACTTCACTCAGTTCATGAAGGCTGAGTAGACATTGGAATCATCAGAACTGTGGGTGCCACATGTTAGGACATAGAGCAACTAACAGTTTTGCTTACAGAAGATAATCACTTAAATAAGCCATGCAGAATTTTGAGAGAAAAGGGGTATCACTACTTCACAAGACAGAAGGGGAATGGAGTCCCTCACAGACACACTCTGACCTGTCCACAGCTGGGCCATAGTACGAGGAGATCCCCAGCCCCTGAGGGACTCAGGGGATATTGGATGCAGTGCTGGACTTCCAGGGCTTATTTAAATAGATTCTCTGAAATTTTGGAGGTTCAGTTCATAATAAGACTTGCTCACAATAAGAGATCAAAGGCATACTTGAAGAAATGAAAGAGCAGTTCATTTAAAAATTATTAAAAGAAATAGCATTTCACCCTGAATGGCTGATTGGAAAAATCTGTTCAATGACATCTTGCCAAGCACTGTGACTGGACTTTTTAAGAGTGTTGGATAGTTTTATGGTTGCTATTGATTAATAAGGCTATACCAAAGACATATCATTCAGGTTACAGTCAAAATTCAGCCCTAAGTCTGGAGGGTAAGACAGCCAGAAAAGAAGTCCCAAGCAAACACCATGATGTAATTGAGTAATGATGTAAATGAGTAATGGGACAGTCTGAATTTCCTCTGACCATTCTGGGCTGGCAATTTCAAGATATTTAGCCAACCTGGGGGGCTGGTTGGAGCTGGGACAGGGAACCTAGGACTGTCTAGATTGCCATCAAGGTATAGCATAGTACCTGATGGACAGCATCTACTCAGAGTGACCAGTGGTTTAATCCATCCATGTAAGCTCATCAAACAAGGAACCACACATATACAGAGGTGAAAATGGAAACGCAACAAGCCTGGTGTGAAAACTGTTTATTCTGGCAGCTCTGTGGAAAACTGCTGACATCCATATGTGATGCCCTGGGAAGCTAGTATGGCATACCAGCATATTCTAGCCCTCTTTGACCAGTGATTGTGTATAAAATTCACAATTTGTTCACTCCCTCCTTAGCCAAAAGACTTCAGAGGTTTTTCTCGGAATTGTATATCAGTCAGTGGCCCCGGGTATGTTTGGCTTTTTCATTGTTTTTTGTTAACTACATGTAGTATGGAGTGAAAGAATCCTAAAATCAAGATTACAGAATCCAGGGTTATCTTGAGTTTTCTCTGTTGCAAAATGTTTCGAATGAATGATTTCTATGGACCCTTAAGTGGAAAGTGGAAATCACTTAGCTGTTTTCAGCCCTTGAGTCATCTTTAATCAGAAATGTTTTTATTGCAGCTCTCAGGAACTCCTTGGTGCTGGAGCATTTACACAGTTGCCCCTGGGCTAAGGCTCTGCAGCAGATCTGTTTCCACTGCTACGGAGAGATTAATGTCCAAGCCATGACTGGGATCTGTGTATATGATGATATGTATGTCTGTAGTTACATGTGAATCTTGCTACATTTGTTACCGTTTAGCCTGGTAACAAAATTAAGCTATACTAGCAACTCTAGATTTGTTATTGCAATTATTCTTTGTAGCCACCAGGTATCGTGACTTCCAGAGAAGATCTAGAGAACCAACCATTTTCTTATTTGCTGCCAACCTCCTTTTTTGGCCACTTGTTTGCCCTGCCTATCAGGGACCGGAAGGAGAACAACATACTCTCCTGGAAGAGAGAGCTTTTACAGACCTCCAGTAATTTATCAGAGTATCCTGCCTGCCATTCCACCAGTGGGGACACTGAACTGGGTCTCTCCCTTTCACTCATCCACCAGTTTCTGTAATGACTTCTCTCTAACCATCATCTATGAGCTACATATCCTTCTGTCAAACAAGACCAATGTGTTCAGTAGTTATTTTGAGAAAAAGGGAGGAAATTTATAAATTATGGGATTATGTAAACCACATTTCTGCAACTAACAAATTTGAACTTCCCACTGATGACACATTTCCAGGGTAACTTGGGGGATTTTCACCAACAACGATCCACTCATCAGTGAATCAAGAGTACTGGGAAAGGATTGTAGGAGGTCACTGCTCCCTCTGCTGTGAAAGCCAGAATCAGTAATAACCCAAGAAACCTAATCTAGTAAGACAGGAAAGTTTTGAAATCCTACTAAATAGTATAACTAGGCAGAGTCATTCAGAAATTACACAGTCCAGTGTGCTCCAACCTTACTTTGAGTAGGTTTTGTTGTCAATATGTGTATTTGTGGAAATCTGAGCATATATGTTTGTGAGAGATGCAGAAATGTGTTCTAGATGCCGATTCCATCACAAGAACATTGTGCTAGGGCTGTAGTGTTACTGTGTTCTCATAGTCTCTACTGCAGGCACTCAGGGAAAGGGCTCACACAGGATGATACAGCATGTAATATTAAAACCAGAGTTTTATTGTATTGAGTTGTTGAAAACTAAATAAATTAAATGTGGGGAGAAAAAACAAACAAGCAGAAGATCCTGACTTCAGGCTAGCCTAAGGCAGTGATGCATTTGTGGCAAGAATAAAGAAGAGTAAATGAACACTTAAGCAACAAATATCCTGATTTTCTGTCAGATCTGTTCTAACAAATGGGACTCAGGAATATAGAAAATTTAATTATAAGACTTTTAACTGTTGCAGCATATTCCATCATGGACAATAAAACTCCCAGTGAATCAGGTATCCCACCAGCACTGTAACAAATAAGTGCATATAGTGTCTCAATTTTGAAGAAAAGAAATACATAGGTGAGGAAATTAAAATCTTCCCAGAAGTTATTTGGTGCTTTCTCACTCCTTTTTACCCCCACAAAATGTGTGTTAGACAGGACTGAAGTTTAAACAAGAGACATCTCTATGTGATTTGTTTGTAGGTCAGAGAGGAATTTTGCAAATCAAGACCCTATTGAAGACTAACACTAAACACTAGCAGCTTCTCTTCTGAACCAGGAAAATTAGAAGAGGACTTTGAAAAACGATAGTAGCTTAAGTTGTTAGGGTCTTATAGGATTCCCTTTACAAACTGGAAAGGGAAAAGAAGGCCAAATACCAGTTGCTAAATTATGGCTGCACAGGAAGCTTAATGGAGCAGCAAGTGGGGTTAGATATACTGATGTTCCCAAAAGCCTGATAAAAACAGGTTACTTCCAGAGCAGCACATATTGTATTTCTGCTGCATTTATGAAGATACAGCAGCTTAGGCTATTTTGCAAAAATGTGGCTTATTTCTCCAGATGCAGAAAGCAAATCTATGCTCTTGACTTGCTCCTCACTCAAATTCCTTGTGTACAGCTTGACACACCTGGCCCCTGCAGGGTCTGGCACTTGGACTGGAGCTAAAGTGACTTGCAGCCAGTAGCAGAGAACTGTTCATGGCTCAGCCACCAGAGCATGGCACCAAAACTGAATACATTCAGATAGGCTGAACAGAGGAAAAGTAACTTGCTGGTCTCCTCAGTTCCCAAGTGAGCAGTTATACTGTGCCTAAGTAGAAGTCTTTCTAGTTCCTCAAGGTGACTGGACCACTGCAACTGTTTTTGGAGATCTTCCATTCCTCTGCTTTAGGTATGTTCACTAGACTGCCCAATGCAGAGTAGTTTAGCTCTGGATTAAGATGTTGTTTGTAAAGCAGTAATTGCTTTTTCTTGCCTGGGGAATCCAGAGAGGCTGTTAGGAAGGAACTCATGAGAAAAGCACCCCAGGGACCTCTCCTACCACATATGAGATAATCTAATGGTTCATTAAATGGCAGTGATTGGTTTCAAATGGTGCAGCTGTAGGAGGTCTCCTCAAAGTCACCTGCAGCCTTGCCAAGGGTCTGCACCTTGGGTGAGGTGTTCACCAGACGTGGCCTTTTGGGCAGTATCTGCATGGGCCTGTCTGTCCCTTGAGGGGCAGAAGGCACTGGGCAGCTTAGAAGTGCTGGCAATAATACTTGCTTGGTCTCTAAACTTTCTGCCACCTCTGCAAACCGTCTTTCATCCACCAAGGAAGTCACCATCTACCAGTTTCCAAGAAGAGGCTTCACAGTGAGTGCTTTTGCACCTTCCCCATGTGCAATCTAGCCTCCTTATTGGAAGGGTTAAACGTACAGGAGGAGGAGGCAATACTTGTCCCAGCAGCAGTAAACTCGAAGCAGATTTTCTGTGGGAAGCCATCTGTCAGCTTGGGAGTGGTGCTGTGTCAATTGATCAACTCCACCTCCAGCTCAGCTCTGCAAACTACAGATCCCTGACCTTGCAGGGTGACAGTGGGGGAGTACTAGGATCTCTGAAGCTATTGGGATCCTGTAATGGAGCCTCTACTCTTCCAGACTGGGTCGGGGATGCCCTGCAGCATCTTGCTGTCTCTTGCAGCAGTTAGCTATAGAAAGCCTGAGCTTGCAGGTGAAAGATCTGTAGGAGAAAGACAAGCTTTTTGCTATACCCTGGGGGATTTTGTTACACCTGGATGATGTGCAATGTAAGGGGCTTCTGCTTTGAACCCAACCTATCGCAAACTTAAATCTGTCTCCCAATGGCAATGTTCAACCATGTTTTGGCTGTTCCAAGGTGAAAAGGGGAGGTGGAGAGCAGGAGAAAAATAGAGGCCTGTAAAATTCTGTAAAAAACAGCAATATCTGGTAGTTGGGGGGCTAAAATATTCCTTTTTTTTTTTTTTTTGTTTAGGTTGTAATAAAGCTATAATGATTCTATGTAAAATGCCCTTAGGTCTATCTCCTAATTTAAAAACTTTCACTGTAGCACTACAGTGAAGTTAAATTTCTGCTTTGGCTAGTAGCCCTGTAGTTCTTTAAGTTCAACTCCTCTTTTCCCCTGACTTCGCATCAGGTGTGGTCAAAAATAAGGAGGAAAATGGTGGTTCTCATGCATTTTTATTAGTTTACTTTTTGTCCCTCAAAAGGCACTTACTGAGATTTCTATCCAGCTTGGTCAGCAGTTCTCCTGATACATTGTGAGGGACACTTCTACAGTGTTATCTCTTCTTCCCTTGCCCTCTCTTTTCTGAGTGCTGAATTGGTTAAGGAATGAAGAACATTTGGCTAAACACAAGCATTGGGGTGATAAAGTGCCAAGAGGCATATTGGCAAGCCAAAAGCTGTACTGGTTTGCATCTCCTTACTGGTCTCATTTTAAACAGAAGTTGTCTCTTCTATCTCCTTCTTTAATAAAAATGCAAGCGGTTGCTGAAGAGCAATTATTATATGCACAGCAAGCGGTCTATGCTGTTTGATTTAGGGAGGGGTGCTTGCATTTCTCAATGGAGAGGAATTGTTTATCTGGATTGTGATAAAGCTATCTATTTGATGTATTGATTTTTGATGTTCTGATACATTCTGGTTAGTGAGGAGCTCCAAATTTTCTCCCCAAGGCTTGGGGCTGATTTCAGCAGCTGGGCTGTGCACTTGTTTGGAATGAACTGTCAGTGGACACTTCACTGGAGCATTTGACCCTGTTTAAAATCACCAATACCTCCTGCACTTTGTACCTCCTTCACACCTGCCTAAAAACTCCTGTGTGTGTGTTTATATGCAGCCTTGAAACATGAGTGAATTTATCATTTTCCTTCACTTATTTGTCATGGAGAAAAGGACCAAAAATTTTTTCAGATGAGACTTCAAGATGCTCTGTGTCAAATGTTTCTGTAATTTGACAGCCATGTCCTTCAACTACTTAGACTTTCTAATAGAAACTGGAAATCTGCAGGCAATTCAGAGGTTGTTATGCATGAGTATAGGAAAGCTTTTGTGTAAATTAATACAAAAATAAATACTAGTCATCAGTGTAGCTGTCTTGTTTTTTCATGTTACATTAAGGCTGAGCCTTCACACTCTAGCATTCAGTTTGCTACCACTGGCTTTCAAAGGCACAGTGAAGAGTATTGGAGATGCTTGTTCAGACTTTCTTCAAATTCTGATACATGCCATGAGAATAGTTTAATCTTTCATCTGCTTTTCCTGATTTTCTATGCAAGCTTCAAAGAGGAAAAGATTTTTTTTTTTTTAATTGGAAGAGTAAGTTTTATTCCTGAGCAGTTCTGGGAGAACAGGCTGGATTCCAGTCATAGAAAATATGAGCTATTTTCCACAGGTTGAGGGGCTAAGTTGCTGCTCCTGTTTTTTTAACTTATCTCTAATTGTTGCTGCCTTCTTTTTCTTTGTGTATACTTTTTTTCTTTTTTTTTTCTTTTTTTTTTTTTTTTTTTTTAGAGGGCAAAGAACAGCCCTCAGAGTACTTTCATAAGTAGGTGGTGAGCTGTGTGGAAGTGAGCAGAATTTAATCACCAAACCTCATAGGAGAGGCATGTGGATATAGGAGCAAGGACTCTTTCATATAGGACATGATTCTTAGGGAGTTCAGGAAAGAGCAACAAACAGTTTAAGGCTGCATACAGGATCAAAGCTTTCTTTTTTTTCCTGGAGTTCCTGAGGAATGGCTAATTTTGCCAATAGAGAAAATGGCCATATGTAATCAAAACTGTAGCTAGAGAAGAGATAGATGGATAGATAATTAACTGGCATCCTTGCTGAAAAACAGGCTTACCTGCCAGGCCATAGGATAATGAATTTGGTAGAGAACTGTTCTAAATGCAAGTATCTTGAGGTAATGTCTTGAGGCATTTGCACAATGAGTTTCCCTAGGTCTGAAACTCCTGACTGCCTCCTTTTGAATCTCTGGCTCAGCTTTTCCGGCTTATTGAAAAGAAGGCGAGGCTGCTATATCATTCCTAAAAGTAGTGATTGGATTTGGAGAACTTTCTTATTGTAATGGGAATCTCTGCAGAGAGGCAGATTTCATTCTGTTTTCTTTGTTTGTTTATGATCTAATCCTACTCTACAGAAGTCAGTGGGAAAGACCATATTGGCAAATGCTTTTTCCATTCTTTTCCATCATGAATTGGGCAAAATCAAGTGTTTGGCTTTTACTGGACCTGTCACAAATTGAAAGCCTGATATCTTGTGAAATTCCAGGATGAAAAAGGCTTACAGTATACCATTAGAGAGCTGAGACCTTTACAAAGTTTCTAAAACATGGTATAAACAAAACCCATAATAATTTAGAATTTTTTTTTCATTTGGTAAAGTTTTATATTATTTTGAGATGGAACTTTCACCGTTGCAGCACTCTGTGCTACTACTTGCTTTGCAAGGAGCTTGCAGTGGAGATTCTCAGAGCTATTTGTGTCTCATAGAATCATAGAATAGTTAGGGTTGGAAAGGACCTTAAGATCATCTAGTTCCAACCCCCTGCCAGGGGCAGGAACACCTCACACTAAACCATGCCACCCAAGGCTATGTCCAACCTGGCCTTGAACACTGCCAGTGGTGGAGCATTCACAACTTCTGTGGGCAACCCATTCCAGTGCCTCACCACCCTTACAGTGAAGAATTTCTTCCTGAGATCCAATCTAAACTTCCCCTGTTCAAGTTTGAACCCGTTACCCCTTGTCCTCTCACTACAGTCCCTCATGAAGAGTC
>JASSUY010032092.1:0-13069 GCA_032466535.1 Forpus xanthops
AGGGGCAGGATCACCTCCCTCATTCTGCTGGTCACACTCCTTTTGATGCAGCCCAGGATAGAGTTGGCTTTCTGGGCAGCAAGAGCACACTGCTGGCTCATGTTAATTCTCTCTAAGATGAATCATTCAGTTTTGAGGCTCTTCTTCCCATTGTGGAAAATGGCTTACTTAGTTTTAAGATGTTTGTGCTGCTGGTGGACTGTCAGAGGGGAGAAAAGATAGAAAGGTATTAGTGTAACTTAAATCACATAATAAAGAAGGAGGGGCTAATATTACTTACTAGATGTTTCCTATTTAATTTGTATAATAAAGGCACATGTTAAAGCGTTGTGTAGAAAAGAATTGCGAGACAATACAGAGAGCAGTGTACTTCATCAGTGTGTGCTTTGTTGTACCTCACTATATTATTTTTTTCTATTTAGGTGGTGCAATGATTGGTGTTTTTGCAGGAGGAATGGGAGCACCTAGCATGGGCCCAGTAAGATCTGGAATGAGTAGGTTAACTCATTTCAATAGAATGTAAATGCATAGGTGATGTAATGGTACGGTGTGCATGTAATTACATTGAAGGTTTCCTTGTAGCATAGTGTCTTGCCAGGGTTGAAAGAAGTAGAATTCTGTTGTGTGTGACTCCAAGTCTAATAATTTTTAAAGCTGTTTTGTTGAGGTAAAAATTCAGATGAAAACTTGCTAATATGGTCCTTCCCTTAGTCTTAGTTTCAAAATGGTTATAACTTCTGGTTTGGAGGGAGAAGTGATTTTAAGTAAATTTGTGTTCCAGTAAAAAGACAAAATAGGCACAGCTATTTGTGTGAGCATCATGAAGCTGAGCAGGAGTAATCTCTCATCACTGAAATAAAAATTAAGCCTTGAATTTCAGATTATTACTCAGTTTAATTTTGTGCAAAGCTCCAAAGCTGAGTTTGTCTTACAGCAAATGTCTGATTTCCTCAGGCTAGAGCAGATGAGAAACTAAAATCTTGCTAGTGGCAATCTTGAGAAGCATAAGACTTAAAAAGAAGGCCCCTCATGAATGATGTTTATAGTTTTGTTTAACATTATTTTTTAATTATGAATACAGAAATATTCTCGTAGGATATTTGAATGGCATTGATGTTAGTTCTTTATGTAATATACACTAATGTATTTCCTTGCATGTATCATAGTAAGCTCCATGTTCTTCACAGCAGTTGCAATAACATCTGTTGTCCGCAAAATATGCTGTCTCCAGGAGATTGTGTCGTTAAGTGTGGGTATGGTTGCATTAAATAAAGCTGAATGTGAATGCGCAAAGCAAAATAAATGAGGTTATATGGCCAAATTATCTGTGCTGTAATGTTGCCACGGTTATTGATCTCTTTTTTGGTACAGAGTATTGTATTTTTATTAATAAAACTGGACAGCATTTAAGTCTTAATTCTTGAGTTTAACATTTTTACTTCATTACATGGCGTGACTAATAGCTTGATGTGGTTTGGTTTTTACTTTTCTTTTAGAACTGACACTTTATATCTTCTAATACTTCACCTTAAAATATTAGCCATGCTACTACATCCATCACTGTGCATGTATGAAGTTGATTTGTGCTACAGCAATTGTATTAAAGTTATTTTTCTCCTGACACAAAACTTTTTTTTTTAATTTTTTTTTTTTTTAATAACAAAGTACTTGTGTGTTTATTACTAGAAACATTTTGATGTTCTCCTCCTTTCCTTTCTCTGTGTAGGTGGTGCAATGGGTGGTATGAACAGTATGCCTGGAGGAATGGGAATGGATCGGATGAGTTCTGGTTTTGATCGAATGGGACCAGCTATGGGTGGAGGCTTGGACAGGAACATCGATATTGATAGGGGATTTGTGCCTGGGCCAATGGGAAGTGGCATGAGAGAGAGACTAAGCAATAAAGGCAACCAGATATTTGTGAGAAACGTAAGCATCTGAATGCATAAAAATCATGAGCTCATATTGCATGCATGTTTGATTACATGCTCTTTTGCACTTTGTAACATACTTTGTTTGTAACCCTTTTCTATTCCAGCTTCCTTTTGACTTGACCTGGCAGAAGCTGAAGGAGAAATTCAGTCAGTGTGGTACGTATATGAATCCTGTCACTGCTCAGCTCTATCAACTACTTTTATATAGTGTCCATCAGATAAGGACAGGAACAAAAGGTTGATGTCTTACCATGAAGAAGAATCTGGCTAGCCTAATCTTTCTTACTTCCCCAGCTTTTCTGAGCTGTATAAATAATTCTTTGGCATGACATAACACGTGAGACCAAGGTACGGTACAGGTTATGTAGGCTCTGAATGCTCATCTGCTATAAACTTTAACCTGTTCCATTAATAAAATTACTCTTGGAGCTTTTTCCTTTTTGAGGAATACAGAGTATGTAGTGTAGCATTTATGTTGAGACAAACGCATACAGGCTTCTGGGCCTGTCCTGGTTACACATTCCTTCTAGAAATGGTGCTGCATCAAATCAGAGTTGGCAATTTTGCCAAACTGGCAGATAGTTTTTTTTATGCAAATAGATGATCCTGATTAGCATATTTGCAGACTCTAATGCTTCCCCTTTATGTTAAGAAATTAAGGCCCTTTTAGTATAAGATAAAGCATTTCTACGAATATCCGGTAATTCTTTTTATTAAATTCAGAAAAGTTGTCATTTCACATAAATGAATGAAGAATGAAGCTTGCATGTAGGCATACGTGATTACTTTGTTTTGAAAATGCACTTTCAGAACGAAAAGCTTTAACTGAATTTTGGGATGTCTTCTTGTTTTGGAGAGACAGAAAAGTCATTTAGAACATATTACTGATACCTAAAACAGTCTTCATACAGCACTTTGTAGGTAATTAATAATAAATTAGGGCTTGCAATTCTACCATGACAATTTTTTGTGTGTTCACACGTGTATTTTTGTAGCTGGAGGATATAGTGAGACAGGTTCTCTCTGATTTTAAGTCTTAACTGCCTGGTGGGCAACTTTCACATAGTTCAGAATTATTTTTTCCATTATCTCCTTGACAACTTAACAGATGTAGCCATTATGTTGCATTGTTTTTAAGAATCATGAGCACAAGTACAAACAACAGATTGTTTTCATGTCATCATTATGAAATACAAAGACCATTTCTCCGTATGTTCAATTTCTTTCTGTGAAAGTCCAGCTCTATTATATATTTTAAAATAAAAAGCTACGTATTTTAGGGAAAAGTTTGTTGTTTATAGTGGCATTTTAGGGGCTCAGGAATGGTGTGCTATAACATACCGTAAGTGAACACTCAAACTCCATTCTCTGAGGTACCAAGATACCTGCATAAAATTGTTGCTTAATGAGTTGTGTCCAACCTCAAGAAAACAATGCAGGAATTGAATAGTGCATGCTACTTTTCTGTCACTCCTAACCTGGGTCATTTACTGGTTTAAAGGCTCTAATTTTGCTCTGCATCTTTACAAAATTGCCTGCTGGTTGTGATTGCCTGATGGGTTGTTATGATGAGCATGGTGAACTGGACTGAAATATAATGCAGTTAATGCCTGTCAGTAGTCACACCTCTGGCAGTGCCTGTAAATGGAATGCAAAACTTTCCCTTAGCTTTATAGGGCACTTTGTTTCAAACTTGAGGTTAAATACAGGTATGCTTCGTCTTACAGTAGTGTGAAGGAAAGATTTGAAACGGTGGATCTTAATTTGGATTCTTTGCTGCTGTTTTGACCTGTGTCACCTTCCCTGAATGAGTGAATGTACCATCAGTCTGAAAGTGCTAATTTCATGTGTCCCCCTAGATTATATTTTAAACTGCTTTGTATCACTTCTGATGAGTTCTTGAAGTTAGTGCACTGAACACTTGAAGTAACTGCTGTTTAACTTATTTATTCAGGTCATGTAATGTTTGCAGAAATAAAAATGGAGAATGGAAAATCAAAGGGCTGTGGAACAGTCAGATTTGACTCACCAGAATCTGCTGAAAAGGCCTGTAGGATAATGAACGGCATAAAAATCAGTGGCAGAGAAATTGATGTACGCTTGGATCGCAATGCATAACTTAAAACTCTGTGTTCAGGAACATTCCTATGTCTGTTTAGCTTCTCTATCCTAGTAAGTCATTTTTAGTAACATTGTATGCTTACAAAAGCTGTAAAAAGGAACTTTTAAATCCCACCAGCCTTTAACAGTATAGTGTTTAACATACTGTGATACTTGTTAGCTGAATCTTACAATGTTTGTTTTTTAAAGACAATTTGCCTGATTTTTGTTGTTTTTTTAGAGGCACTGGGCACCTGCAGGACCCTGTAGGCCATGGAAGCTTTGGATGCTCAGTGCCTTTGGAAAATTAGGCCAAGTGTCTCTAGTCATTCAGTTTAAATGAATGGTTATACTGTTTTTAATAAAATAAGCCATTTTCTCTGTTAATCTCAAGATTGCATAGTGGGATTTGTTTAGTGTCTTCTTACTTTTATCCCCCCAGTGTGTATCAACATTGTAATGTAAAAACTAAATGTCTTTTTCTTTTATTTTTCCAGAATTTTGGTTTTACATGTGTGTTGTCCTCATACTTTAATTCTTGACTCTAAAAGAAAGGGCTCCAATTAGGCTGTGATGTTTTTGTTTTACTTACTATGACTTTAATGACATGACTTATTTCTGTAAATAAGAGTTAGAGCCCAATGGGAGTTTGGATTTTTTTTATTATTTTTTTGACTAAATGAAGAAACTGGTCTTTATCTTTTTTTTCTTTTTTTTTTTATCAGTATAATCTCTGATTAAAACTAGTTCCCACAGACCCTTGTAGGATTGTTCCCTATGATACCAAGTTCATATAAAATTGATAATACAGTAAATACTAAGTACAGTGCAAGACAAATTGCTCCCAACTTTTTATCTATTTTCCACCCATTCAGGTGAACTGCCAGAAAAATAAAAACAACAGAACAGATAAGAGAAATGGCTGTGTATGTCAAACCACTGCTGTTTAATTCTACAGGTCCTGATGTATTTATGAAGGCAGTTCTTATAAACCAGGGTATTCCCAAACAGAGCATATCAAATACATTGGATCCTACAATGTTAGACATAGCCATATCTCCATTTCCTGTAAAAGAAGAAATATAAATAAGTCTGTGTAATTGTACTGTATAAAATTGCCAAACTGTTCAGGAGGAGCAGACTGTCAGCCCTCATCTCTCACAGAGCACCCTTTTCAGACTTTTCATTGAAAGAACTATAGTCAAGATTCTCCAGAACATGGTTTTGGGTACCACAAGCATTAAAAAAAGTCTCCCTAAATCACCAGCATCTGCACAGTTGCACTTAAAATAAGCTAGACAGTCTGTTGTAAAGTCCAGTCATGTTAAAAATCCCAAGACCTACAGTTGTGTTTTGCAGTAAAAGTGTAACACTTGATCAACAGCAAATCAAACCAATCTAGAATACTTTTCAGAGATACTCTGAGAGGTTTTTGAATGTCTGAGCCACAGCTTCTTCAGGTAAGCTATTTATTTATTATTAGTAAGCTTCAGCTCTAGAATCTGGAGCAGAAACTTTGAAGTTACTTCTTGAATTTCTTGGAAGTTTTGACTCAAAATTCTTTCTTTTTCATAGTAACTTAAACAGATCCATCCAAATGAGTCTGAATACTGAAATCTTTACCTTTTCTAGCCACCAGCACACTTGCAACTGTATCTGGTACACTTGTTCCTGCTGCTAGTAATGTGAGACCCATTACTGACTCTGGAATTCCCAGTGTTTCACCTGCAGTTGATAAATAACATTAGAAAATGCAAGTATGTTTTTAGTTCAAGTGTCATCCAAAGAAATTGCTTTGGACTTTGTTTCCTGAAGAGAAAGAATTAGTAATCATACAGTAATTTTAAAAGGAATGTGTCAGCTAACTTGACTAAATAGGAAGTGACTGAACCATGAATAGTTAAGAACAACATCAACAAAGAAATAGCATCCTGTCCATGTTCTTCAATGAAATAACAAAGGAACTGTAGTGTAGTAACCATCTTGTTTAACAAGTATCTTGAAAGCCTGAGTGGAATGTTTATAGTGGTCAAGATGATACCAATTATGATATATTTTCTTTTGGGTACAGTAGAAGTTTAACTATACAACAGTTTACACTTTCACCCCCCCAACTTCTAGGTAATATAATAGTTTTCTGGTTTTGAGCATATTATGATTGGTGCTCAAAAGTCCTATGAAGCAATAACTCCTCTTACAGTCACCCTCTCTATAGTGGTAGGAAAAAATCACGTGAATTTTCTTGAGAGGAGGGTCGATCATTACTACAATCCTGTCTCAACTAAATGGCTTTACTATGCTGAAGTGTTTGATACCTCTATTCAAACTATTAAGTAATTAGTTTTTCTTTAACTCTTTTGTTCACTAAAAGCATCTTGACATTTTTTTGGGGGGTAGGTTGAAATCTGAATTCTTATTTGCAATATGTGGACACTAATAAGAGCAGTTTTCTTAAAGTAAGAGGCAGTGCTTGGGAGCTAGGTCAGCAATGCTTGCCTATAACTCCCAGCTTAGTCTGGATCACTTAAGGAAATTTATGTTTGAAACTGTTGGTTCAGAGGGACTAATACAATCCTGTTGCAGAATGTGTACTGGTATTTATTCTCCCATCACTCCTAATGGAAGAGATTTATAGGATGAGGGACCAACAAGATCAGTTTTTATAAACCATCCAAGTGGAAAATAATGCTTCATACCAAGCAGACCAATGTGAAATATGAAAGAACCTTCCGTGTTGTACCCAGCAGTGGTTTCTAGCCCTCTGAAGGTTATTAGATAGAATTTAAGCTCAGGTGAATCTAAGTTTTTTTCTTTTTATTTTAGATAATTATATCTTCTATTTAATGTGAAGTTTTTTTTTTTTTCTTTTTTTTTTTTTTTGTGGCAACTGACATAAATAGAGATTGGTTTTATTTTTGTAGCCTTTAGTTAATTTTGTGTATTAGTAGCAGTATTTTCCTATAAGTAGTAGTCTCCTGTTTGGTTTCTTTTGCTAACAACTAAAAAGTTACTAAGATTTGTTCTTGATGGTCAAAACTCAATCCCCCGTTACAATATCTTTGTGATGTTCTGATAGGCTGTTATGCCGCAACAGAATCTTTGAGTGACCCTTCATAAAAGAACCTGAATAAAAATGTGTGTGATTTACTGTTTTAACATGTAAATAGAATATATTGGACCTAAAAGTAGTGGGCTAAAAACCCCAGTACTGCTTGTGATGACTGTTCAACGTGGACTAACACTAATGCACTCTCTGGATCTTCAGTGTACCTGTTTTCACATGGATTAGTGCTTTGTCTTCTAGCACATCAATAACTTTCATTTGAGTCCTGCTTTGAAGGCTTCTAGCATTCAGACAGTAAACCTTTGCTCTCTAGATATAAGTGGAAAATTATTTGACCAGGGAGTGAACTTGATGGGTGTTATATCCAGTGATCTACTAGTCATTTCTCTGAGGTTTACCAAATGTGTCTGTTTCTGCACTGAACAAGGAGTTATTTATCATACTTAAGTTGAAAACAAGTTTAGGATGCTGAACTAGCAGGATACTTACAGAAGGTTAGTGAGCTGTAATGTGGAAATAGCAAGCTTTGTAACCTTCCTTGTTTAGAGATTTATTTGCTGCTTGCTCTTAAAATTAAAAACTGGATATTTTTTTTTTTTAAGCTGACTGGAGAAACAATGAAATGAGATCTTTAATACCTGAAGATACTTTTAAGAGAACATTTTTACACAGAAATTTTCTTACCCCTTATTTCACTCCAGTGCAGTTCTTTTACTACTTTATGATTAAGATTTATAAGAGGTATACATACACACCAAAAATGTTTAATAAACCTGTGATGCTGTAGTTGTAATAAAATACTACAAAAATCTGGGAGATGTTTTTGGCAGTTAATTTAATACTAAATCTCTTACTAGACTGCTGAAGAAAAATACAGGTATAGAAATAATGGTTCTTTTACAGAACTCTGTAGCTCTCAGTCTTGGTGGATTACTTGTTTGTCAGATTTCAGCTTGATAAGTCTATTTCTGTGTATTTAATCATTTCACTTAAGAAGTTTCATGAAACTTTTTAAATACAAGCTGATTTTTTTTTTTTTACAGCTATATAAACAAATTTTCCTCATTCGTTTGCTGGTAAACTGTCTGAAGCAGCTAAACTCTAAAGTGGTTTTCATTAGATGGAAGAAGGTGGCAAGTTAAGCAGTCAAACATATGTTTTTGTTGGGTTTGTTGTTTTAAGCAAGTATGTGTTGCTAAACTGACTGTTAATTGTTGAAAGGAAAACTCTTCACAGGGAGGAAAGCTTTTTTTCAGTGATTCTCAATTGGTTGAGTCTGTGTCTAGCAGCAGCACTTCAGGTACCTACCTGCTATTGTTATCATCCATACTAGGACGTAAGTTATGGCAGAAATCCATGCTGCTGACATTAAAAATGTCACCATGAACCAGTTCCTCCAAAACTGTCTTCTGCAATCTGGTATAGTCAAGTAGAGTAGTGTAATAATAGGAAGGGATAACACCCACACAATTCTCTTCATATCTGCTTCAGGCATGGTGAAGACACTTGGATGATCTGTTGAGGAAAAACACTATTTTAAATTGTAGCATGGTTTGAATCCGTAGCATAGTCATGTTACTGGCATCTACTTGTAAAAACGGGTTAAAAATACATCAAGCTGTAGTCTTATCCAGTACCTACATCACACTGGACAAAACTCTGAAATCAGATGTTCTTGGTTACCATGTCAAGTAGGAAAGAACTAAGGTGGGTGAACTTTTCTATAAAGGTCTACACAAAAGGTTTACGAAGAATAAGTACCAGCTGCTGGTTTTTGCCTAAGTGAAGAGGAAACTGATGATCTGTGGCCATATCATAGCTATTTCTATACTTCTGATGTAATGCATGTTTTGGGCTATGAACCTGCCATTATCATAAGAAAACAGTATTAGTATAGTACCAGTGTGTCTTTCAGCTGATTGCATCTTAAAAGCAGCATTGCAGGGAAGTTTCTAATGTGCACAGCAAAAACTGATGGAAGTCTGCTGTTCTAATATGACACAAATGAATTACTATCTTAGCATTCCTCTAGAAACTAACTTCATTTAAATACCACCACTCTGATTTTACTTGATGTGTTCCAGGGAAGAATAATGCTTTATTTAAATACTATGCTGGAGTTCTTTTGTGAACAAAACCTTAATACTATCTCAGAGTCTACTCTTTATTAGAAATGATGCAGACAGGCATGCAGAGTATAAAGACAGCTGTAGTAATACTTCTACCTTCAGAGATTTCATCAAGACCATGCAAGCTTGTTGAAAGCTGAGAGTAGTCCAGCTCATCTTGAAAAATTCCACTATCTGTTCTTGACTGTTGTCGGATTAGAAGTCCACTCTCTTCCCTCCACCCAACCAGTGGTTGCTGCTCAGCATTCTCTTCCATAGCTTTTGTAAAACACGCACAGCAGGGACTGAACTTTTTCATGAGGTATTGATTGATTTTAATGTCAAAACACAGTATGAGAATATAACACCCGTATATCAATAATAAGGATGCACTTTCATACCTAGAATGAAAAACGGGGTTTACATGTAGTATAAAAACCTCACAACCGTTTGACTCATTAAAATGGCTGGTGTAAGGAGAGAGAAAATTTGTGAGTAGCAAATGGAAAACACCCACAACATCTGTTTGCAGTTTTATGGTTGGTGTCATGAAAGTTCATGGGTGTTCCCATGTCTTTCAGCAGTTGGATTGATTCCACTCCCCTGCAGAATACTGTCTGTGTATTGAATAGCTGCCTGTCTTCCAGGGGATCTTACTGAACCAGTATCTTACTTATGATTGTGAAATTGAGTCTTCATGCGATGGTTAAAGAGGGGATAGTATGTGCTGTTTTGAGTTAAAACCAGCAAGCTTTGTGTGGGACATGACTGAATTGTTGAGGCAACAGGAGCTGCAGTGTTCCTGGAAGAGAGCTGAAATCTCAGAAGCTCATGATCTACTTCTAAGAGATAAAGGCTCAAAAAGAGTAGAGTATGAAGACTGATTGCTATGCCGAGACAGTGGCAATAGAAATTGTGAAGTCTCTACAGACAAACCTATGCAGATTAAACTTTATAAATATGCAGGGTTTGAATGTTTAGGTAGTAATCTTCATAAGCATCGTGACTTCTTTGGTTGTGTTTTGGTTTTGATTAGCCAACAGGATGTTTTTTAGTGAATGGTAGTTCAGGCTACCTGAAGTTTGGGGCTTAGGGGGTTTTGTTTGTTTTTCAAACCACTGTCTCACTAATCACCAGTCAACATGAATGCAATACTACTTTTGCTCTTACCAGTAAATTCTGTTGTCAGATATCATTGCAAGGACTGCAGCCACACTAATTGTATATGCCAGGCAGTCTCTAAACAGCGGCCAACAGGATAGTTTCGAAACCTGCAGAACACAGATTCATTTCCTTTTCTTAAACTTGTCTGTAATACTTTCACTAAGTGCTGTAAATGCTGCATCAATATGTTGTTTCTATATAATGTAAAAATTTAAGATTCTTAGGAATGAATTGAGTATGATATTTAACAAGTTAATGTTTTTAAAAACTTTCATAGCAAGTTACCTTAAAACTGATTACATGATGGTTTTGCTACTAAATAATAAACTTGGCAGTTGTCATAGTAAGTCTCTTGGCTTTTGTTGGCAAATCAGAAAGGATAACCGTTTGGCTCTTAGGAGCAGAACTATCAAAATTGATACATACCACACTGGAAAACAGCCCACAAGCTGCAGAAATACCAAGAAGATTATAGTTTGCTGATCCAAGGATGGTGCTGATGCCGATATCTCCCTTGGTCACGAAGACCCCTGTAAGGGAGAAGACTCTCTGGTATGTTTCAGTTTGGCATACATGGAAAAGAGTTCTAGATTCTGACGAGTCAAGCCCTGTGTTGCTTACCTAGAAAAGCAGTGACAAGCTCTGGAGCAGAGCTTCCAGCAGCCATAAAAGTTGCTCCAGCAACATCTTGAGAAAGACCAAGGCCTGAGGATAGAGGAAAAGAAATGCTTGGAAAAATAAATACTTCAGCAGTCTGTTCCCTTTACTTGCGTCAGTATATAATGTTAGAAGCTGCTACTGTTTAATAGAATGAACTTTGCTTACTTTCATACTGTTAATGCATTTATTTGAAATTGGTAAAATAATACATTGAAAATGTAGCCTCATTTAATGGGCTAATTTATTTCTAACTTTATTACAGGAATTAGTTTAAATACCAGAAATAAAGCACTGATAATACAAGCGATTTGCCATGATCTGAAAATGTAAAATAGGCATATGTATGTGGGTTTTTACTGCTGGGTAATTGTGGGAAGTTCCTTGGACTTGAGTGATATTGCTCCATGCTCCGTGTCAAGTCTATCTGTCTTCCAGGAAAATCCATGTTACTGTGTCTTCACATACCAGAAATACTAGTTAAATTCAAACCAGTACTGCGATCTTAAAATTGTATTTTCACTTGCATGGACAATGTAAGAACCTGTGTCTTGCTTGAACAAATGAGATCTTTGTTCTGGTAAGGGGACTGTTTCTGAAATGTAACCCACTCTGGATCAGGTTCTGCACACTGAGAACAGGGACATGTGGCTAACTGTGGAAAAAGTCTGACAAATGCTTATTTATCATCAATAAAAAATATCAGCCCTGCAGCAATGTTTAAGCTTACATTTTCTGTAAGCGTTCTGGTCTGGAGAGTGGTTTCCTTAGGGAATTGGTTTTTAATTCTTGGCAATGAAAACGTGAACTCTCAGCCAAGACCATCTCACTAATTCAGTGGTCTGCTGAAGCCAGGGGAATTATTGCAGGTTGATTAGATCTCATAGAAGTGTTTTAACTGTGGTACTCCTTCCCCTCGTGTGTCAGACATTTAATGGGTAAATGGTAGCTCATCCTGAAACTTGTCCAGTACTTTGAGAGAATTACAGAAACTCGAGGAAGCTACTTAGCTCCCATGTTTTAATAGAGCAGAGGTTTTCTTGCTTTGGTTCCCACCACCCTTCTACTAATAAGCTGGATGTACAACTGCTCGACCCAGAGTTTCAGTGCCAGGTTGGCTGATACCGAGCAATGTTTCAGATTGCCGTCCATGCGCAAGGAAAGCAAATTCTAAATGAATGCTTGTGCAAAGTGTAATCAGAGTATGGTTTTGACAATATAATATTGATACACTGTATCAGATTAAATGCTGTATTGATAAGGCTGTGCACAAAGTCTGGAATGGCTTTAGTTTTGTTTCCAAACTGTTTCTTAACTAGAGCTTTTTTTAAAGAGGATGTACTGCACTAAGCGGGTTAGTTTTACAGGACAAATAAGAGGGTGTTCACTTACATTCACTGAGGATCTCTAGAGAAGGTAGGAAGTACTCATCGCACACGATGGACACCGCCAAAAACATGTAAAGTATAATTAGGAAGTAGATAACGATTCCTCCATCCTTTTGCTCCTGTGGTGTAAAGAATCCTTCAGGAAACTCTGACGAAGAGCGGACACAGCCCGTCCCGTTGCCTGGAAATGGAGTACGGAGGTGTTACACGTGCTCGCACATTTCGCTTCCCTTCGGGGCTTAGAGCTGTAACTGGAGCAGGTCTCGCTCGGTCCGTGCAGGTCAGGGGCCGCTGCAGCACCCCTCGGGCTCGCGGTGTCCGCTGCGGGTCGGTCTGCGCCAGACCCCCGTCCCCTCCCTTCCCTACCTGCGTCCGCGGTGGGGCGCTGGGCCCGCGCTGCCCGGGGGCGCTGCCAGCCCCACACCAGCAGCAGCAGCAGCGCCGTCCGCATCTCTCCGCGCCAGGATCGCTCTGAGCGCGGGGCCGCGGGGGCCGGGCCCGTCACATGGGGCCGCTCCTCTCGTGCTCCCCCTTCACCTCGCGCGGCCTCCTCCGCCCTCCTCGGCGGAGCCTGAGGGGTCGGCCATGCCCCCGCTCCGCCCCCCGGCCCGGCCGAGGGGGTCCTTGTCTCAGGCTGCGTTTGTGAGGGTGGGA
>JASSUY010032092.1:13079-26123 GCA_032466535.1 Forpus xanthops
ATGTGCCGGGGGCCGCCATCCCCCGCCTCTGTCAGTGCGGGAACGCGCCAGGCGCGGGCCGCGGTGCCCGGAGGGTGTGCGGAGCGGTGAAAGGTGAATTTGAGGTTACGTTGCCCTGAGCCTTTCTTTGTGCTGTGACAGTTTGTGTCCGTTCCCACAGGAGCACCGCAGTCCCCGTGCTGGGCCGTGTGGATTCCGAGCGGGAGATGTTCGTGCTATTGAGCTGGAGAGTTCAGCATGGGCAAAGCGGGGACCTTCTGCACAATCCCTCCCTTCAGCCCCTGCTCACTGCACTTCTTTGTCTGGTGACCTTTCCACGGTGAAGTCATGTGTATAACTGGGGATTAAGCAGAAAAATACAGTCTTTTAGCAAGACGGGCCCTCCCCAGCCCCTGGTTTGTTTCTCAGACAAGAGTTGTGTTCCCATTGGATCACTCGCTGACATGTGGCCGTAAACATTTTCAATCCCATTATGCCAAATGGCATTTGGCTGTGCCCATGTTAGTACTGACCGTTTGTGGGGTGCAGGGCTGATGGAAGGAAGTGCAAATTGAAAAACACTGTTTTGCTTCAGTTCATCTAATCCCTCTGAGCTCTTTGTGTTCTTTGCATCTGTGGTGCTTGGCTTAGTGTGTGATCGGCCTCTCTCTAGGATACAGAAGATGAAATAAGGTGAAAAAGTGGATTCTTTGCTTCTGTATTAATTCAAACAGAGTCATATGGCCATCATTAGAGTACAGACATTACCTCTCAGAAAAGAATAACTTCTGGAACAACAAATCCTCTCACAGTTGCTGTTGCCTATTTCTGAGCCCTCTGTGGCCCTGAATGACTTCTAGCAGGGCAGAAATTATTGTCATGATGAAGATTTTTAGGGGTGAGAACTGGTGTTCTCCATCCTCCCTGAAAAACAGACTGCTGCAGAGTTATGGCAGCTGCTGCTTCGTCTCCTGCTTTGCAGGAGGAAATAAATCATTTTGGTCTCAAAAGATTTAAGGATTTTCTTCAGTATCCCACTTTTCAGCAGAGTAAAACACAATGAATTTTCCTGTGTAAATTAATGGTGGCTCTCCCCTTGCACAGATCAATGGAAAGGGTTTTGTTATCAAGGTAAGCAGTTTCCTTGCCACTGCTCTCTTCCTTAAAGCTTATCATTTGCCTGCCCTTAAAACCTCAGCACAGTGTTCTAATATCAGCTGCTTCATTTCAATTTAGATTTTTTTTTGGTGGTGTGCTCCTTTTTTATTGCTTTGAATTACATGCCTGCCATTCTGATGGGAATGGGTTCTCTTGGGCAGCAACATTCTTGCTGTGTAGTTAGGAAAGCTCAGTCATGTGCTTTCAGGATTCGAAGGTTTCACTGTGCTCTGCTATTTCTCTGTATTCAAGCTCTAATTCCTTGCTATAGGCACCCTCTCTCCACGCACAGCTGAAGCAGAGCCAGAGCTTTGATCTTGCTGAAGAGTGAAGCCCACTTAGTTTGTTGAGAAGTTGTGAGTGAGGTTGCTGTGCTCATGCCCTCTTTGCCAAGCACACCCCTGGCAGAGTCACAAGCAGAAATACCCATTGTCTCCCAGCACGAGGAACCACGTGCTACCTATCTGCATGCTTGGCCCAGCACAAAAGTACTGAAAGCCTCTGCATGGCTGGCTGGGCTATGTCAGCCTGGGAGAGCATTCTGCAAAGCTGAGGTGGGTCAGTGAATAGCGCAGATCCAATGTGCACTGCTGCGTTTTTTTGGCTGTTTTTAAGATAAACCCCAACTCTCCTTAGCAGTAAAATAATAGACAGGTAAATATTTTGTCGAAGCTTCTGAGGGAAAAAGGCAGCTATTCACTACTCACATTGCTAATACTAAAGGTCTGTCACCCACAGGGATGTGTTAGAAGGTTCCTATGGGTGCCCAAGCACAAACTGCTTAAACAGGGTGAGGTAGCAGCTGCAGCTCCTTTTCTAGTGACCGCATTCCAGTGTGAACTGGCTATATCTGAATACCCCATTCAACCGAGGGTAGGGAGTTGTTTTGCTGCCCCTTAAAGCAAAAAGAGTTGGGCTTGTCTAGAGGTCTGGCTCCAGCTATGTGCTGTTTAGGGGCAGGTGGGAGAAAATGTTCATTGTGAGCAGCTGTGTGCCTGTACGCAGCAGGTACTCTTTTCTTTGTGAGTGGAGTGGCACTTCAGCACTTCTGTACAAGTTGCAGTTATTCTATATGCAGTGAACTTGTTTCTTATTGTTTGAGATATTTCTCTCCCACTTTCCTCATAATTTCAGCAGACAGGACATGGATAGTAAAGAAAAAAGCAGGTGAGTTTATCAGAACTTAAGGGGAGTGTGAGTCTTTGTTGGTAGGATCCAGACCTCTGGCAGAAAAGATGTGGGGTTAGCATGGTGAGCCCATGACTATCTTTAAACAACAATGATGTCATTTTTTTTGTGCGTTTGGCTTCTAGTGAAGTAGATATTCTAGTAAGAGATCTGTAGCTAGCTTGGGTGTAGGTGATCATAGGTACTTGGAGAAGAATGCTCAGTTTCTCTGGCTTCCTTAGTTATGAATGCACTTGCATTTTTAATTCTCACTCAAGCCGCTACCCACTGTTTCAGTCACAGTTCAGTGCCTTTCTTTGTGTTTTGACTTTTTGTATTTGGTTGTTCTGGTAGTGGGTTGGAGAAAATTAGCCCATACTGGGTTTGATGAGTATGCTCAGAGAGCCCCAGGGCTGATAGGAGTGCAGCTTGGTGTTCACTGTACTCTAGCGTCCCAGCACATGGACCCTGTGCATGGCTGTGTGTTTCTTTTGTGGTGGTCTGTGCGTGTATACACCATTTATGCTTCCCATCACAAGGCCTAATGTGCTGGGTAACCATATAAGTGTAGGTTTATTAAAAAGCCCCAAACCCAAACATTCCTGTGATAATCTGGTGTTATCCCTACTTAGCAGAAAAGAAGCTGAGGATGAAAACGGAACTGACCTACTGCTGTGACGGGAGGTTGTGCTGTTCAGGTCAGTGTTTCCACAGTTTCTTCTGTTCGTGCTGCTTGTGTGGTTTCTTTGGAGGCTGCAGTAACTATCTGTGTAAAATGGTGGTCTCTAAAAGAACTGATAGAATAAATTCTCTCACCATGAGGTGCTCAGATATCACCCTAAGGTGATGAGATAGATACTTTACTGTTGCAAAGTTAAAATGAGTCTCTCCAGTGTAACTCCATTATTCTTCATTTAAAAGATAAATATACTGTCATTGTCACACCAGATATTCCCCTTTGTCAGCATTTCATGGCTCACTTCCTGGATCTAGATAGATTGATGATAGCTGTTAAATATTCTTTCCTCCATAACCAGCAATTTGAGAGTTGCTACCTCTCATGATGGCAGCTCTTTTTCTTCAAGCATCAGCTTGATGTACATTATCTGCACAAGATTCCTAGCTTGCTTTCTCTTTATTTCAAATAAATAGTTCTAGAGAAAGCTTGAAAATTGGATGTCAATCTGAATGTCTAATACTGGAGGCAAATAAACACATGACAGCATTATTTTCAGGCTAATCTCATGACTTGAAGGAATGATATGTTAATTCATGGCTTTAGAACAATGTTAAATGGCAGGACTTGGTTTCTGACCCTTAACTCCCTGAAGTACACAAGAGCCAAATGCTCTCGGTGTGAATGCCTCTGAAGATCATTAGAATATGCAGCCCAACTGCAATCGCTGGTGATAACCAGGAAAGCTGCTGGGCTGTGATAGAATGGTGTGTGGTAGCTTGTGTGAGTCAAATTTATTCTAGGACTCTTGGCCTTCAAGTCCCAACCTTGCACATGCAGTGATATGGTTTTATTGACTATAAGCTGTGAAGTTGTGAATAGTGTTTGTTTTAGATGGTCCATAAATAGACTTCAGTGTTAATGTATCTGTGAGCTAAATGCGGGGAGCTTCTAGCTTTCCTGTTGCACCGTCTGGCTGCCTCCACCTGTATTTCAGTCACTAAGAGCGAGTGACAAGGTTATTTTTGGCAGGCAGACCATGAATGCTTTCAGGTGGCATAGTTAAGGGAGGCAGGTGAGGGTGGGGAGTTGTGAGGCTGTTCTCTTCTGTGGGGATTGCAGTTGTGGAATAATTTTCATGTAAACTGTGGAGTAAAGTCACCCCCTGTGATAGTGTGGGTTGAGCCTGACAAAGGCATTAGCTTGGCTTAGGGCTACCCACAAAGACAAAAAGGTAGAAACTAGTCAGCAGGATTTTTTGCCTGTTTGTTCTCAAGTGAACGCTCTCTGAAAGAACAGTATACTACTGTTAGTTGGAGAAGATCCAATCTGTTAATTGTGGTGCCTGGGGATTTCTGTTTTCCCAGTAATTCGAGCATACAGAATTGTGCTTCCATTGTCAGGCCAAAGACCTCTCTCAGTCTGTCTGCTCTCTCTTTGGTGAAGCTCTACAGTAGTTCTCATGGTCTTAGCTTGCTCACGGGGAGGTTTGGTCATGTGTTCAGGACAGTGAAGGAATCTCTCAAACTGAAAATCTGTCCCAGATTAAATGCTTTTAGGATTTAAGCAAGTAATAACTTACCCAGTTTTATGTGAATGCTCTTTCATGTTAACTGCTTTCCTGTGATTAAAAGTCCTCATTAAGACAAGTAGACTGTATCGTAACTGTCAGTGTTTGTGGTATTATGAAACTGGAAGGCTAGATACGAGTGTATATCTTGCATATATATTAATGCACCTATAGATACCAGGAGAGCAGGGCTGTTGCTAGCCAGTAATAGTGCTGTAGAGAAATTCCTTTGTATGGTTCTTGTTTGGAGTCTCAATATACCCACAGCCTTTAGAACATCTTGAGGCTGTGAAGCTCAGAAGGCTGCACATATTCTAAAAAGGAGAGAAAATTGTGAATGCTCTGGCAAACAGAGCCAATGTGCTTCAGCATGTAAGTCAGGTGATGCATGGAGAATGGCCAAAGAATGGAGCAAAATACTCTATTTGTGAGGGGAGTCCTATGGATAATACTAACATTTCACCATGACCACTTGAGGTTGCTCTGTTCTATCCCTTCAGCCATTTATATTATAGATCAAATAGACATACACCTCTTCTATTTCTAATACACTGTTGTGTTGGTGATGCAGGTAAATACATCACAAAAGATATGTGAGAGTACAAGTTGGCAATGAGTCATGTATTTCTTTGATAAAAGCTTGTGAGTTTGTCCTCATCCCCTTGTGTGTCCTCCTCCCTGTTATGCAGGGTTTGTTTCTGTGGACAAAATTGGACCAAATATCAGAAAACTGCTTCCTTTCCTGCAGCTTCTAAACTTGTCTCTCCCTGCACTCAGGAGTTCTGGTCCCTCTCAAGTGACTTTTGTTTCCACTTGGTTTTATTTCTTCTTCCTGTTGTCACAGACACTTCACAATCAGTTGCACTTGTACTTGTCATTCCCACTCTTTCAAGTCTGGGTTCCTATGGCTTTCTTTACTTCAGCACTCACTCTGGCTGTCTTGAGGTCTGGCTTCTTCCTTCCAGTGTACCTCTCCTGAACTGATTGGGAGATCCAGATGTGTGTTGCAGCTCTGTGTCACAGCCTCTGCGGCTTCAGAGGCTGCTGGTTTTGTTAAAGTTTTGCTGTTGTTTTTCATCACGTTGCTAATGAAACAGTCTGGCTGCTCTGGTAACTTCCAGCTGACCTTGAATTTGCAAGTACTTAGGAATTTACATTCTACATAAAGAAAATGCAAATCAGTATTCTTATGATTATAATATTATTCTTATGGCTACTGCCTGCAAGTTTGGTAGCCTCAGTGATATCTCAGGAGATAAAACAAACTCTGTGTAACAATACTTAAATATCTATATAAACAACATAAAATCATGCTTTCTCCAATGCAATTGCTTCTTTTCATGTATTCCTATAACTGAACAAGCATTAGAAAAATAATTATTATTGACATACTAGAGAAGAGACACATTTAATTCTGTGCTATAGGCTACAAGGTCATTTCAGCAGATAACATCAGCATGTGCTAATGTTATTTACAATGTAATAGATGTTGTTGATTTGAGCATGTTCCTCTGTTCCAAAAATTGATTGCTAAAAGTGTGTTGCAAAATACTACTTGTGTATGTTGCATTATGTTACTGTGTATCAGCCTGGAGGCAACTCCTTTCCTTTTAAAGCATCTCCAGGTTTTGGTGCAGCATCTGCGATGCTAACCTTTTGTCTCTGTGCAGGTTGTAATACGCTCCTAGAACGTCTCTCCTCCTCCCCTCAACCCTGTGCAGCTTTAGGGGTGAGGCTGGACAGAGAGGAAAAAGCTTGGTTGATTTTTTGGCTGCGCTTTTGCTGAAGAGATAAAAAGGGGGAGAGTGGAGAGCAGCTCCTCAGGAGCTGGGGCTGGGGTCTTTGTGGCAGCCT
This sequence comes from Forpus xanthops, assembly GCA_032466535.1. Taxonomy (NCBI): domain Eukaryota; kingdom Metazoa; phylum Chordata; class Aves; order Psittaciformes; family Psittacidae; genus Forpus; species Forpus xanthops. Next base: position 19,484 of record JASSUY010032092.1, read on the forward strand.
GGCTAGACAGTGAAGCGTAAGTCTGTTGTGTCTGGTGCGGTGAAGGGCGGGGGGGACACGGACAAATAGAGGAGCAGAAGCTGCTGGTAAACATAGCCTGGCATCTGCATGCCAGAAAGATGGTCTGGGTAGGTAGTGCTGCGAACATGGAGTTTATGAAAACCCCGACATTCAACTGGAACTTCTTGATAAATTGTTTCTCCCAGTTCATACTTAGTGTAGAGTTCATGTAAACTGTATCCAGGCTAATATACCAGTTACTATGTGTGCAAACACTTGCCTATCCTCTGAAACACTGTAGGCTTTGCATGAGGAGGAAGGAACAAAATCAGTTCTGTGCTTCTGCTGAGGAGATGATAGAACTATTACTGCTCAAACTGAGCAGTGGAGCCAACTGCAGCATAAAATTCTTGCAAACTCTGAGCATGTGTCTCATTAGAGAGCTTTGGTGCAGTCTCCCACTGCTTCCTCAGGAGATAATCTCATCACCAGAATGCAGTTTGTGTTTGGCCAGAGGACTTAGCTTCTCCCAAGCTCACATAAACTGTTGGCGAGTTACTACTGATTATTCCTTCACAATGCTAGCTTTAAAAACCTCCACTGTGAAATGGAGAGTATTTAGAACCTCACACATTTAATAGTAATTCTGTCATTGCTGTATACGCTGGAACATAACATTTTTAATATTCTGAAGCAACATCTAAGTTTTTATCAGACCTTAAAAAAATGAACATATTGATGTCTTAATTGCTAGCACAGAATATATAGTTAATACTGTATCTTTCACAAGAAGCAGGCTGTGCTGACAGGGGAACTGATGTGATAGAGCTGAAACTTTTTCCCCTCAGGGTAGAACAATTATTACATCCTTATGTCACTAAAACTAGTTTTTCATATTCTCACCTATAATGAACTCTATGAATTAGGGTCTTCTCATCCATTTTAAAAGCTTCTAGCTTATGCATCTGTTCCCTGTCCCCTAGAAGAATCATTTCATTGTGGTCATTTGTCACTAATGAACATAATCATCAGCCGTGGAGATGGAGTGTGTAGTATGTGCAAGTTACATGGCTTCTTCCATGGAACATTTCCCTTGTAAGTAGGGGATAGAAACGGCAGCCAGGTCTCCAGCTGCTGTCCTGTTCCTGCTTTCCAAGAAAGCAGTTTCAGTACTCTGATTTACTGATAACCATTTTTTACAAGCGATTGCTGGCTTACCTTTTCCTGGATCACTTTTAAATGTTCCCATCTATTGCCAAAGATTTTTCAGCCAGAGCTTGACTGAATGAATAGCTGATTCAGCATAACAGGCTGGAAGCCACCAGCAGGGAATAAAAATGGTGGGGAAATAAGAAAGCAGGTCAGCTAGAAATGGAATAGGCACTCTGTAGGTAACAACTGGTGAAGCCAGTGAATCTGCTTTCAGATCTTTTTGCTCTAATGTGTTATGTACACTGCTGAACCTCTGCTCTCTCAACCTGAATAACTGGTTCAGGGGGCATTATAGATGTAAAGCAAGTATTTTCCTTTCTCAAGTCTGTTGCTGCTGAATTTCATATGCCACACTGAGGAATTTGTGGTTAAATGGATAGAATTTTTTCACCCTAATTTCCCATCTGTTTGAGCAGAAGCAGTGTCAACAGCTTCAGCTTTGTGAGCCACCTCCACACTTTCCCCAACTATATAATTTCCATTAGCTGGAAATACATCTTTATTTGTTAGTGTTTGAAGAGTTCGGGCTGGGCTAAGTCTGTATGGAGCTTCTAACTGTGCTTTTCTGGTGTTTATGTCCACTGAAGCCAGGGCAAAATCACTTGGAATCAAGGAATGACTTTAAGTAAGTTCTTGTGTTTCCTGGGAAAACTTTGAGATGTCAAATACAATCCTCTGGTTAACACGGAGGAGGAGGCAGTGTCTCCTAGAGAAGATTGTACACCCATACTCCCTTGGAATTTGGGGACACTGACCTGAATTCTGCTAATGAATGAAGTGTAGAAGAGTATTTGGCAATATTCAGCTGCCTCAGAACTCACCATTTTCATGTAGGTTTTCACTCTTGAAGTAACCGTTGGATGTGCTCAGTTTATTCAATTCCTAGTTTTGAAGACCCCTCTAATTTGAGGTGAGGGACACTGTCCTTATAGCATGAACTGTGTATTCTCCATTCCCTTTCTGGGATCTTTTTAAAGCTGTCTCCTCTTGAAGGACTTCCTTGAACTTTTGTCCTAGTTTAATCTCCTGCTTGCCTGATGAGTTGATGCTCTTGGTAAGATACCTTGCACAATCTCTTACCTTCAAGACAGAAAAAACAATTGGTAACTCAAGACTTAAGGCTTTTAAAAGCTCTGATTGGAAATGCTTTTTTTCATGTGCTTTCTGATGTAAATAGTTCCTTCAACTTTACAGAGGCAATAAAAAAATTATGCAAATTTTAACAGGCTTTACAAATGTTCAATTTAATCGTCCTTGAGATATTGAATACTGGATCTGCTTAATGGGGTTATCTGCTGACCAAGAATTTGAATGCTATAGAACCCAATCCATTTCTATATCTCTGGGCGCTTGACATTTGGACGCTTGAGGGTATCCTACCTGTTCTCCATCTGCTGCTCTGGAACTGGTCCTATTATGTCTGCTAGCCTCATGTGAGTGTCTTGGATACTCTAACGTTCCTTTGCTAATCAAGATAACTGATGTCTAAGCATCTAAGTTGAGCACTTATTACCATTATTTGAGGTGGTTTTGTGGGTTTGTTTGTTTTTTAAGGTAATATGTTTTTACTCTCCTCCATGTTCTGATGAGCAAAACAGCACTACTGATAGAACCTCGTCTGCTGCAAAAAAAATGATTCTTGTGGACTGCTATCATCTATTGGGACCATAAGACCATTTCTGTGCAAATGAGCTTATTGCTGTGAAGTTGTGCCAGTTCTGACCAAACCACAGAGACCTTATTATTAAATATAAAAAGTTTCAGTGAATTCATGCATCCCTCTTCATCATGCTTCCAGCTTCCCAATTTCTTAATGTTAAAACCAACCACGGGTTGGATCCAGTAGCTCTAAACTGATTTGGCAATTCTCTTGGAGCAGATGCAAAGCACTGAAGCTTGGGGAGCTTAAAGAGTACAGTGGCAAACTTATACAGCCAAGAATGTTCTTGCTTTTGACTTCCAGCACAGTTTAAAACACTTCTCCAACCCCCCCTTCCTTTGTTAAAGTTCTGCATTTGGGAATGTTATACATTTTTCTGACTGAAGTAGAAAATAGAAATATGCTTGTGCCTGCACCCAAATCTGGGGCCAAGCAGACTGTGACTCTTGGCTGATTGAAATATAAATCCTGGTGTCTGGAAAATCCAGGTCTAAATACAGCCCTAAAGACCTATCAGTGCAGGATTCATAGCAACAGTGCTGTGGGGGAGAAAAAATATCACTGTTTTTTCCATAGTTGCTGAAAACTGATGGAGAACACCATAGAAAGAATTCTTAAGAGCCTCAGACAGTGCTCTTACTAAGGTATTTCCTGACTCTATAGTGAAACAAAATAGTTTAAAGCTTAGTTTGACAGCCTTCTTGTGAGGGCAGGACAGTGAAGACAGCAAAGTAATTCCGTATGCTTAGAATTCGTAATAAAAAAGCAGGGGTACAAAAAAGATATGGTGACTGCTCACTGGATATCTTGCATACATTTGATTTGGATTTTAATAAAAGCATGGTTGCCTCTTACTGTTTTTGTTACATATCAAGAGGAGATGTTAGTGTGTTTCTATTTATATAGCCTATTGTGGCTAGACAGCACTCTATTCACATGCTTACCTCCTGTTAGTGCTAGTGTTATATACTATAAATGCATCTCATGCATTTCAGTTATGTGGTTATGTAGTGCTTTGCTTGGGCAGTATATTTAGCAAATTGTGTAGTCAAATGATTATGATAGACTGAATGGTTGACGTCTAGTACACAAATAATTATGACACTAAACTTACTATGTATGAGCTGGAGCCATAGTTGATTTCAGTGACAGATGGAAAACTCCACTGAACCTTTTATTGGCCATATGCCATTTCTGAGTGTTGGCCAACAACAAGATTTGTTGCTAATATATAATGATTTAAACAGTAAAAAGAGCAGCTGCACTTTGATTTTTTGGTGCCTTTACTACAGGTTTTCCTGGAGCTTTTGAATATCCTGCCGCTTTCTAATGCAAAGCTGTCACTTCTAGTCTGTGAGAAGAGGTTGTGTCTTCCCAGCACTGTCTGTGGTAGAATTTTATATTTTGATACTTACAAAGCTCTCCTCTGCCTTTTATTGCATTATTAAGTTGACAGCATAAAAATCTCCCTGCAACATGGCGCTGGCAATGGATTGTAAGAAGCTGACTGCTGTGTAGTACAGCAATGAAGATTTTTTTTAGGCTGTCAGTAAGTCTTATGTTTTATGGCCTGCCTGAGGGACTAGGAGACCAGAGTTCCTCCAGCTGTTCAGAGAGGGCAGCTTTCAAAGCATGGTTCATTGAGGGGAACTGCATATGTTCTTCATCATATTACCAGGACAGTGTTTGCAAATGCATGTGCATATAAACTGCAATCATTACCTATGCAGAACATGTCATAATGTTTCCACTACTGCTGGCGGAGCAGAAAACTTGCTGCCATGCAATGCTTTGACCTTCATGCCTCCTAAAGGGGTTTTCACTGTGTTATCCTTTGTTGATCTGCTCACTCTGATATTCATACAAAGAAAAACAAGATTGAAATCTGGAAAGCAGAACCATTCTGGCCCTGGGCCCAGCAGCAAAGAGAATGGTAGGGGAAGTACATGACAAGGAAACACATATATATATGATTTTTTTTTTTTAATATTTACTTTTATTTGATTTGTATTATACAAGCATGAAATTGGCTAAACTTTTGGCTGTTCTGGGCAGCATCAGTCTGTGTTGCATTGAGAAACACTCAAGAGGTTTCTGGATGTGCTAGACTAATCCTGTTGGTCAGATAATAGTCATCATATTGCTTCTGAGCCAAGGGAGGCATGAAGTGGTCATTGCGTAGTAATTTCCAGTGCAGAAGGCAAGCAGGTAGGGAAGAGAGCAGTTGACACCTGTATGCTTCTTGCACCTTCTTGGAAATGGGTAAGAAATGAGGTCAGTGTTGCTCTCTCCCTTCTCTGACAGCTTGTATGGAGAGATTTGCAAAGAACCAGCTGTGTGCCTACAACCACAGTTCAGTTTCTGACCAGCTCCTGGGATATGCTGTGGATTGGACTGGCTTGCACAGCCCAGCCTTGGTACCTGCAAGGGCAGTATTTTACATTAGCTGGCTACGACTGAGCTCTGCTCTGCATGGCTGGACTGCCTCAGGGTCTCTCTGGCTTCTAATGTGCTGTTATGATGCTGTCTGTAGTGCTAATATGTTCTTGCATTGCAACAAAGACTACCTTTCTCATCTGCCTAGGTACCCTGCCAGCTGTTGCTAGAGCAGTTTTTTCCCAGTAGTGTAAACAAAGTTAGGCTTCGCATGGATAAATCAAACACTGATTTATTTCTTCACCCAATAGTAAAAAGTAACCAAGGGAAAAAAATGCATTTACTGCATCTTTTACCTTTCTTTGCCAGCTGACTCCAGCTCTTGCAGGTTGCATTTGTTGCTGACTGCTGCATGCTCTGAAAGTGTCAGTCTGTTGGCTCTGCTCATCCCTTCCTTTAACAGACCTATGTTATGTTTATTTGTTTATTTACCTTGTGTCTCTTTCTTGAGGTTTGGAAAAGCTGCCATGTAACTGCTGGCTTCAGGCAGGTTGTTTCTTCAGAGCTAATAGCCTGTCTCTTGTAGTTTGAATGTTTGATGGGGTGCTTCTTATCTAGGTCATAGTTTTTCTTTCCTGTCAGTTTCCTTCTGCACTCCTCTTTGATCTTACCTACAGCAAGCTATCTGTCTCAGACAGTCAAGCAGAGCTATGCAAAATATTTATAAAGCGATACAGATATTTCCCACTTTGTCAGGTCTTGTAGTGTTGGACCCACATGAAACCCACATCAGTCACAGGAATAGAAAACTTAACTTTTATTTGTATTGGAATTGAGATGTAAAAGACAGATGAAATTCTGCGAGAGGTTAGTGGCTGGCTGTGTTATCAATCTGAAATGGTACCTACTGGAGAATAATTTTCCCAGTGATGTGGATGCCCTTAGTGTATCATCTGTGAGCTGCATGCTCTTTCAGAGTGCCCTGTGCCTGTCTTTATCTTGCATAGCCAGTGCATGACAACTTGTGCATCTGTGCAACGCAGGCTAATCACCCTCTTCCACTTTTTACTATGTTTTTACATGTTTTTGATGCCACCTGGTGTCTTGTGATAAATCAAGCTGAATCTAGTTCAGATGTAGAACAGCTGCCCTGTTCTTTGCTGGTTTGTTTTTTTTTGGGGGGGCTTTCTTGTTTTGGCAACTTGTTTCCCAGGGTTGAGAAAATCTCTTATCCAGGTGTTTGTGGTGTCATGGTTTAAGACCCTCAAGCAGTTTGCTCGTTCGCTTCCCCCCTCTTTCTTCCCCTAGTCCTGGTGGGATGGGGAGGAGAATTGAAAGAATGCAACTCCCACAGCTTGAGATAAGAACAGTTTAGTAACTAAGGTATAACAT
>JASSUY010032092.1:26223-45735 GCA_032466535.1 Forpus xanthops
TAACTAAGGTATAACATAAAACACTGCTGCTACCACCAGTAATAATAATGACAAGGAAAATACAAGGAAAGAGATTACAACTGCTCACCACCCCATACCAAGCCCGACTATGCAGTGCAGCCCCACCCTTCCAGGTCTCTGCTCTCCATTTTTACATGCTGGACATGATGTGCTGTGGCATGGAATACCTCTTTGGTCAGTTTGGGTCTGGTGCCCTGTCTCTGCTTGCTCCCTAGAAGGCTTCCCCTTCTCCCTAGCAGAGCATGAGGCTCAGAGTCCTTGATCAGAGCAAAACATTCTAAGCTGTAACTAAAAACACTGGTGTTATCAGCTCTGTTCCCAGGCACAAAATCTAAAACACAGCACTGCACCAGCTACCAAGAAGGAGAAAAACAACTGCTGCTGCTGAACCCATGACGTGGTTAGGTGCAAACTGTTAATTCTAGAGCACTTGTGCTTTCCTTATGCTTTACAATTCTCTAGTACCTATTAATGTCACTGACTGCATCATCTGCCCTCTTTATAATATTTGCTGGCATCAATGTTTGCTGGTCTAAAAACTAGTTAAATGAGCTAGTACCCTTATAAGGAAATACATACCAGTTACAATGTGAGAGTTGAAAGGTTACAGATAATTAATGCCCACGTAGATTATCCAAGAGCAAGGGGAAAAAGGTTACTTTAAAAGCTGTTGGAAGATTAGTGAAGGTTGTTCCTCCTTCTCCACAAGTCACTGTCATGTACTTCCCATTGATGTTTATAGGCAGTTGTGTGTGTGTAGTCAAACAGGAAAGAATCAGATAGCAGAAAATGAATATGAAGCAATAAAGCTCTACAGTTTCCATTTTTCTCAATAAATTTGTTCTTGCTTCATATAAAACATTGAAATGATGTTTCTGTCTGACAGCTGTACTGTGGAAAGTGTTTAGCCCTGGTTAGAAACATCTCCTTGTGATATTGCATAGCAAGACCAGTGATTTACAAGTTCAAGATAAGGGTCCTTGGCACTATCATTGCAGTGAATGAAGCAATTAAAAATGTGATGATTCTTGAGATGACATGAACAAAAATGGAAGCACTTTGCTAGACATCAGGACTCGCTGGTGATTAGTATTTGTTGTGTTAAAGGCCCAAGGTTATTGCAATTTTGTCTTTTTGAACGGAGCAAGCTCAAAGTGTGATGAACACAACTCATGTTCAGCTGAGTTCTGTGGCTGAAAATTCTCTTCAGCTGGAATTTGTGCACAATGAGTGTGTCAAGATCTTCAGCCGGGTCTTGTTGAGCAGTCATACCAACCATGTCTTTAAAACACAGTGGTGGGAGTAAAGACTTATGACAGATGAAAGGTAATGCAACAGTGTATGGTGAATGTGTCTGTTGTCATAATTAGTGCACTTTGACTTTCATAAGATGGGAAGAGTTTTTTGTATTGAAGATTTGTGATGACTTGGAGTGGGTGAAAAATAATTCATACTCTTCTACATCCGCTGTGATTTCTAGGGTTTGTGCTATTAGCATTCTTCAGGTGGCAGATGAATGGTGGGAAGTGGCTCTCTGAAGTGATGCTGTGCAGTAGCCATTTGGTGCTTGCTCCAAGTGCATGTATTGTATTGTTTATTCGTGAGCAGATCTGGTTTATCCTTTGGTGAGGCTTTTGGCAGCTCACCCCACAGTTTTGTTATGCAGCTGCTGCACAGGTATGTGCTGTGTGAGTCTTTACATGTGTGCAGGTGGATACTTCACACCTATCTGGAGACAGTGACCATGTGAAGGACAGAGAGCAGTGTGATAAACAAATGCACCATTGCTGAATGGGACCCATAAGCATAGTTAGTTGGGTCTGCTAATGCCTGGCTGGGTGAGTTTAACAAATCCCTCCTGTATCTGTGGTGCTTAAAATGAGGAGAGCCAATATTCTGTGTAGGGATAAAAATTGTAATATCTAAAGATATGTGTTACTTGAGAAGTAATTTTCTTGATTTTGCTGTTCATGGCAAACAAAATAGGAGCAAATGATCAAGTATTTTCTAATAACTTTCAACAAGAGATGGCATCTGTTGAAGTCCAGGAGGATTTATTAGTAGAATAACCCCATCCCGCTGGAACTTGCTGCTGTCGCATGCTGCTTCATTCTGCATTCCCTGCTGGAGCACACACAAGTGCAGTGTGGAAGTGAGATTCAATTACTATCAACAGTTTTAAGGAAAGACTAAAGTTTTTAGTTCCATCCCAGTGTTGGTGATAGATACATATATATATAGACACAGTTGATTACACATGTATATTTTCATAGAGCTAGAATATACAGCAAATAAAACAGATGACCAGATGATCATGATTCATGCATTTGAGTACCTTACTTTGATTTTCTTCTCCAGCCCTGAATGTGATATGGAATATAACTAAAATATTTCTGAGAGAAAATTGTACAAACCAAATCCTGGCAACCTTTATTTCCTAATCTCAAAGCTGCCAATGGAGATCCAGATGCTTGGAAGCCATATGTAACTGCAGACAAATCTTAGGTGCAAGCAGAGTGGTTGTTAAGCAGCAGCTGTGCTTATGAACATTTGTAAAGTCATAAAAGAATTTGTAACCACATTGGATTAATAGAGACAGCAAATCTTTTTAGTTTGGACAGTAATATGATTTTGTAAGCTGACCACTGTGGGAATACTGCTCTCCTCTGTTGCCTGGAATCTTACAGTACATATGTGTATCAGACTATGACACTATGAGTACATTCACCTTTAACTGAAGTTCCTATACATTTACAGCAGAAAAAGCCATGCTCTGATGTTGCATCAGGTTCTGAAGGGACATATCTACTCTGTTAATAAAATATGTAGGTTTCTAAGTCATTGTGTGTCTATCAATTTACCTATGTTTGTAAATGATACTATTGTAATATTCTGACATAGCAACGTTCAGGGCCAGGCATTCTTAAATATTTTGTTCTTTCTAGCTTGTTTGAATAGACAGTAAGTTTGTGTATGGAAAACAGATAAAGTTTTTCTGAGATTTCTGTTTGCTTCAGGTATATCTCTACCATTGCATACGCAAATAGGCAGTGAGGACATTTTGGGAATGTAAGACCACTGGGAAAGCAAATATTCCTTCAGAACTGATGTTCTCCTCCTGCTACTGACAATACTTCAGGATATCAAAATGAGTGGTAGAAATGAAAGCAAACCAGCATTTATTTGGCCAACAGTGGTGAACATCAATGTGAAATAAATTAGAACTTGAGCCTGCTTAAGACTTTTCTTTATGTTTTTGATTTGTGCAATTTTTTGATCCTTTTCCTCTATTGACCTTGAAACACTGGTTATTTATTAGCATAATATGATTATGTACTTATTTGCAAGGCTTAAGATGAAAATTGAAACCTTGTGATAATTTAGCAAAAACCTACTAGAGCATTCAGCCAGCTGTCGAAATTTTAAGAGAAGCCATATTAAGCAAAGCCAAGCTGTAGATGTTTAACTAATATCTGAACACAGTCAGCACAGTACCTGGGTAGGTGGCACTTTGGCTGGCTTAATTTGCTGGCTGCAGATATGAATTATTAGCAAAATGCAATTTGGTGACAGCTTACACACTGTGGGCCATGGACTCTTCTTAGTGCAGCCAAATTAGATGCATTTATAATTCATTCTTTCCTCCTCACTGCACTCCCCTTCCACTTTCACTCTCCATTCTGTACTTTTGTATTTGTAACTGAGATGGATCAGGGCTTTGTTAATTACATGTGCAAGAGAGCATCACTTGCTCTCACCTTACAGATTCTTTATAGATACAAGTGGTTGAGAACTGATTAAAAACACATGGCAGACATAGCAGCATCAGTACTGTCACATAAAATATTACTGTGATTTGTTTAAGTAGTGGGCCTTACCTCTGGGAAAAAAAACCAAACACAACCTGCATTTGATGTGGATGACTAAGTGTTGCTAATTCCCAGTTGGCCAGCACAGTGGATGTGTGCCAGAACTTGCCTAACACCCTTTCTGGGCCCTAAAGGATATTCATGTTTAAGACAGAAGCATTAAGTAGTATTGGTAAGCAATTCTTTTGGTCTACTTGCACTTCCTTTTCCCATATAAGCTGTACTAGTTGGATGATTGTTGTTATCTTCAAATCTATCAAAAACTGTATTCTCAGAATCTTGCTTTGAAAGTGTGTACAGCTTTGGTGAGCTGCGTATCATAGAATTATCGTTTGGTTTCTGCTGCCTACAGAAGGTGCACCTTCTGTAAATATTTACAGTAGACATGTAGACAGGTTTCCTTCTTTTGTTAAGTCCAACAAAGGGCCAAAGCAGTACCAGTGCACTTAGCTGCCTACCATCCTAGTTGTGTATGTTTGAGAAAGCAGCCTCATTCTGTTATAAGGTTTTACTTGGGCCTGAAAACCACTGAACTGCTCTGTGGTCAGGGAGACTTGAGTATCCAAGCAGGTGAATGTAGCTCTAAAGCTGTTGTTATGTGTGGTGGTTGTGGGCTTTTTTGTTGTTGTTATTATTATTGTTATTATTAATTATTGGTTAAAGTGGAAAACTCATGCATGCTTGGTATTGATCTTAGTAACTGGCAATGTAAATGCTAGCTGTTTCCTCTTGTGTGTTTCAATTGTCCCTCTGAAATGCTACATACTGAGTGCTGCAAACACATGGTAATGTACTTAGAAGCACTTACCCTATTTTGTTTCAAAACACCACTGTATCTGCAAAGTTGCATACAATTTTTCTTTTTCTCAATCTCTAATACCGTATCAAATATTTCAATTTTGGAAAATTATTCAGAACTTGTCAGAAAGTTTTGTAGCAATAGAGCCTGAACATCCCTTTTTTGTTGTACAACATTTCTTTCCGAGCTCTTGACATGCCACTATTTTAATCTGTTGTGGAGAAAGCAGTATTGAAGTCTGTGGAATTATTCATTTTCACCCTTTGAAGCCGATCCTTGAGAGAATTAAGGGGGAAGAAAGGCAGGAGGCAAGAGATTAGCTATCAGTGACTAAGCAGTCTAAGGATCTAGTTCTCACTGCTGACGTCCATTTCTGAAACCAGCTCAGATGGCTTTAACCCCTCCAGACAGTGTGGAATTAGAGGTGGTTTCAAGCAAACGTGGGTTTAGGTGTTCACTATGAGATTAAAATCCTAGAGCTCAGAGGTGATATACATCATGCTTTCCCTTCATTTCACCACTGATGTGTAGTGGTATATTGCATGTCTTAATGAGTAACAGAGCCTTGCCCTTTTTTTCTGCTTAAAAAGTACTTTACTATTCAAACCTAAATTTGGGTCTCTTGATTCTGGTTGAGATTACACTACAGGCTGCTTTGTTTAGAGTTTTAAAATAGGCCTTAATCCTGCAATGTGATGCAGAGGATTTGGCGGTTGAGCTTGTTCAAAGTTTTGTGAGGAACTCTGAAGCTGTGTGTTGCACATCCAGGTCTGTGTTTTCATAGAATGATGGAATGGTTTGGGTTGGAAGGGAATTTAAAGCTCACTCAGTTCCAATCGCCTGCCATGGGCAGGAACACTATCCACCAGACCAGGTTGCTCAAAGCCTCATCCAGTCTGGCCTTGAACGCTTCCTCTTGAATATTTCACAGCCAGGTGAAGGTGCATTTTCTATTAGAAGTTCTTGCATCTGCATTTCTTTCTAAATATAATTTCTAAATTATCCCATGTAAAAGAGAGATATTTTCCTATACATGAGGCATATGCATGTATTTAAAGAAAATGGCTTTTATTTGATGGTGACTTTTGAATATAAATATTTAGTACATTCTTAAAAGGATGTTTAACAACAAAAAATTATGTAATCCATTATATTTTGTTTATGTAAGAACAGTTGTACTCAGTTTTGCTTTTACTGGGTTTTTTCTTCTTGTCTGTGGCTGGAAGTTCAAGAATCCCATATTTTTGCTGCTTTATTCTACACAAGGTCAGTGAAAGTGAGCCCTTTGAGTGGTGGATTGATGCCAAATGCTTGAAATATTGTTCAAGGTGCGTAGTACTGATAATGGTCATGCTTGGCTGTTGTCAGGGTTGAAGCTGAGCCACATCTTGCTTAGTTTGGCCTCTCAACTGTGGTTTTGGCTGTGTGATTTTTGGCTTGATTTGCTTTGTTTTGTTTTCTTCCATTATTCCAGAGAGGATATGTATTTGTTGAGCCTTTTAGTCAGCTTTTGGCAACCTTGACTCAAGTTTTGAGATGGAATTGGGCTATTTTAACTTAAGTTCTGACAGTTTAAAATCACTGCAGTGACTGTTTTCTGGTGACTCCCCTTGAAAACTTGAGACATTTAATGCCCTGTTAGGAAGATAGCACAGGCTTTCACTGCATTTGCACTTTTATTAAGCAACGCTGCCTTGGAGGATGTTTATGGCATGGGAAAGAGTTTTCACCTTTAGAAAACAGCTTTCCTTTCCTAAGCAGTTTGGCTACCTACTCTCTCCTGGTAGGTAGCCAAAAGACCACTACTGCTTTTCTCATATGACACTTTCTTCTACCCACCTTCAAGCCTTCTTTCTGTCAGAGGATTTTGCTTGGGTTTAGCAAGGTAGTCTTAATTAAGTTGTCTGTAATTTCACCAAAAGTAAGAAAATTAAATGTTTTCCTCATTGGTTTGCTGAAAACAATTTCTTACTGAAACAACTTCTTTCTGAATGTATTTGAATAGTGTACAGACAATAGCTGAGGTGCTATGTAATTAGCAATAACTAAACTACGTATACTAAGCTTATGCTAGACTATCATGTACTTTGTGAAAATTAATTTAGATAGACAAGCAGAAGACATTCCTGAAAGGAGCAGAAAATGGAAATTGGAAATGGTCAGTGTGTCCCCAGCAGCAACCTTTTTCCATGTTTCAGACAGCAACATTGGAAAATGTCCTTTTACTGACGGTAGACTTGCATGGTACTGCCTTGGATTGAATCTCCTCCTCTCATCCAAACTGCTTTTTGGATCCCAAATTTCCTTGATTTTGTTAAATCTCTTTCTTGTTATGGTTTGATTCACTCTTCCTCTGTGGCCACTGCTAAGATATCAAACCATTGCAGCTCATTCAACAGCAGCTCCCTGACTGCTGTGGCATGTGTGTGCTTGAGCAAAGAGCTGCAGCTATTTGTTACTGACCCTGTGCTAGAGGCTGCCTTCCTGCATCAGAGCTGGAATGCAGGAACTCCATTTCATAGTCCAGCACCTCAGAGCAACTCATTTTTAGGTCAAACTAATTCACATCCATGTTTCATACACAGGTGCATGTGTTGTTCTGGGGACTACAGTATAGGGACAAAGGGTTGAAACAGGGAGATCCACCTTAAAGCAGATCCAGCACGTACCAGATCAGCTGGTGCCTGTAAGCTGTGTGGTTGAGGAGGAACAGAAGCACTGTCATAGTAAGACACTTGGGAGGCACTGGTAGTACAGCTGTGCTACTTTGAATACTTGCAAGGTCATTTAGTGCTTTGAATAACCAAAGAAAGCACAACTTTGCATTGCAGTCAATTTACACTCCTTTCTGTGTGATATTCAAAGGATGTTTCCAGAAACGAATACTGAAGTGTGACTGACAAGATACTGCCTCCCCAGGAGCTGTTGAGTTAGCAGGAATCTCAGCCACCAGTCAGTGTGCAATGTGTGGTCCCTCAGCTTCTCTTAGCTGGAGGATTTGAGATTCACAAGAATTCCCCCATTTCTGGAGCTTGTGAAACAGGATTCCTGCTGGTTTCAATTCCTTACTCATTCATAAAAAGTGGACCTGGCAGGGAGATTCGGAGTATGGTGAGAAATGCATACATGTGCCTGTGATTAAAACAGAGTCTGTATGCTGGATATCATCCAGCCTGCAGGCGAGGGTCTTGAGACTTTGTAATTCTGTCCTACAGTTCTGCACTTCCCCTCCAACAGCAATCTGCTAATGTGGCACAATAGACTGCATCCTAAACTAGTACAACTCACAACATAGCAGCTGAATGAAGGTAGGGCTGGGCAGCATTATTTTTCAAGCTTGGCACCTTTGCCAGTGCTTTCAAGAGGGAGTTTCGCAATTCAAGTCAGTTTTTCAAGGCAAAGGCTGCTTACCCATGGGCTGTGTGTGGTCTACTAGGGTAATTAATCTGGCTGGCTTCCCAGGATAATTTGGAAGAGGTCTGTAGGCAAAAGAAGTGGTTCTTTATTTGGGATAGCCTGCTCCTAGTTATCTCCTTTCTTCTGTGTTTCCCCCTTATCATGTTATTGTTTGTGGCAATATATTTGTTTGTGATGGGGAAGGGAAGACTTAAGTATATGGCCCTGCATTTAATTAGTGTCTTCTAATGGCTGGGCAAAACTGGACTGGGTTAGGTGACTTCTGATGTTCCTCTGACTACTTACAAACAATGGGGCTTATCCAGGATGTGCATCAAATTTTACTGCTCTTCTGAAATTTCAGCAAAACAGTGAAAATGTAACTGGGGTAAATGTCTTTTTGTCTGCCAATGAGGAGCAGGAAATTTATTCAGACAAGTGCTATTTACCTGCATGGGATGTTTTCTCTATTAGCAGCACATCTGCTCCTTAGATATGCAGGAACACCTTCCAGGTGTGAGCAGGATCCAACCCAGCAGGGTCTTCCCATGGTATCTTTGCTGGTATTTCACTAGATGTGGCAGTTTTCAAACCAAAGAACAATTTTAGTTTGTCCCCTTTGTTGTCTAGAGAGTCTGGAAAATAAGGACTGTTATCTTCCTGCTTGGAAAAGGTGTTTAGCTACTTAGCCCTCAGAAGCCAGAAAAGTGGGTTGGGGTAGGAGCAATATAGACGGTGTATTCCTGTTGCAGTAGTGGGAGTCCAAGAAAAGTCTTTTCCCTCTTTTTCTCTCTAGTTCTTGATATACTCAAATATTCAGTGGAGCTTCTTCCTGCGTGCAGATGAGTGCACAGGTTCTTTGACGCTGATGAGACTTCATACTTTCCCATGTATGGGTGTTCTGTCTTCTACAAATTCTGGAAAACAAAACCTTGAGCTGGACAAAACAAACTCCAGCAAAGGAATTGAGCCTACTGTATCAAGTGGGGGAATTACGCATTCAAGGAAGAAATCACAATTAATCAGTGATCTGGTCTTAAATTACTTGTTCTGAACTGCCATGAAGTTCTGTAAAGTCCCTCTGTCTTTCTAAATCTCCTGAAGAGGAGTCTACAGCCAGTTTGTGTGCCTCGAAGAATGGGTCACAGATCTGTAATGTTGGCTGGCTTAACCCATTTGATCTCTCTCCCAGAAAAATAATGCCTACTCCCTGTTTTAGCCCAAGCCACTGGCTATCAGAGTCTAAGGGACACTTTGCATCTGCTCTGTTGTTATTCACTAGAGGCATATGGCTGTGATCCTAAAGGTGCCAGGCTCCTCTGGACAGGTTATGAGTGGTGCAGACCGCTTTCATGTGTATCCATACTGTGTTCTAAACAAAGTCTCCCTCTCTCTGTGTGGAAAAGCCTGTCCCATCTCCTCTGGAAGCTCAGCAGCTTGCCTACTGTTAGTTATGGGCTGTTCAGCTCATGCAGATCTAGTTAATTACTCATTCAGAATTAAAGTAGTTTTAATTTGCTAGAGTTCCGTTTGCAAGTATGTTAATACTTTACTTTTGATTGAGAGTGTTTGCAGAGGGCTCTGTTTAATGATTCAATTTTGAAAGCTAATTCAGGTTAATATTTTTTGGCATGTGTTCTTCCCTTCCTGTCCTGTACACTCAGGTTTTTAATTCTCTTAATATGGGAAAAGCCTGAAATCAGAAACCTTAGCCTGGGATAGCAAAAGTAAAAAAGACTAAAGAGACAAGTGAGAAAATGGTTTTGCTAACCCCATATTCACCTCCTGATATTGGATAAATTGGATGTCTGTGGACCCATCTGGCACTGCAGGGGAGTAATATCCTTTATGACAAAGACATTTTACTTAAGGTTTTCTTCCAGTTCTAGTCCAGAAGGGGGAAATTGATTTAGCTTGTGATGTTGGAAACCAAAATCAAGGAGTGTTGAGAGAGAGGGCAAGCTGCACTGTGACACCTTCTGTGCATTCAGACTAGAAACAGGATCCTTTCCTTATTGCAGTGATCTCTTCTTTACATCTGTTGCTCCCTTCTTATTCAAACACATGTGAAGTCACATGCGCTGTGCTGACAGCACTGCAACTGTTCTCCTGAAATCAAAGGACTCCTCATATAAGCTCCTCTGCTCCTGCTGTAAATGCTAGCCCAAAGGGAAAAAGCTCTGGACTTACTTCATCCCAAGAGGAAGCCTTTAGAAGAAAAAAGCTTTTGCTGTGAGTGTTTGGGAAAAATATCCTAAGGGTAATATTTTTTTTCTTCTGCTGATGCCAATCTGACTTGCTTTTGTAGATGGCAGCAGTTTGTAAAAGCTGGTATTTCTGAATGAAAGGACCAGGACCTTTGTGGAGTTTGTTTTAGTCTCTTTTTCTCACATGAGGAAGTGGGACGCAGTAACCAGATTGCGCCTGTTGTATATCTGATCTGTAAAATGCTAACAGATTGCTCATAAAGTGCCAGAGGCTGTAGCCCATTCCTAATTATAAGATGAATGCTAAAAAACACTAGTTTTGAGGTTGTGCTCAATGGTTATTCCTTTAAGAGACAGTCTCATGTTACAGGACTTGTGAATACTGTATAGCTCCCTGGCCATTGACTTCTCTTTTTGTCTGGTTCAGTGGTTGGAAACTCCCTGTGGAGAAGGAGCACTGCACAGCCAATGATCTTGTCTGGACTAAGCTTCTAGATGGAGGGTCTTGTTTTAATTCCTTGTTACTTACTTGGATTTATATAGCTCATGTGGTTTCTTCTCCCCAGAAATCAGCAGCTGCAGTGTTCATGGCAGTAGTGTATCAGTCCTTTCTGGGGAGTAGTGGGCTTGCCAAAGCTCATCCAAAACTCTGACAGAAGTATGTTTTCCGGGGGTAAGTCCTTCATAGGAACCAAAATACCTTGCCAAATTAGGTTGAGTAGGGATGTTTTGGAAGAAAATAAGAAAAAATTCTGGTGATGTCATTCCCGTTTTACCTTCTGGGAATTGAAAGTAATGGACTTTGGGGTTTTTCCTCTTTTCTGTCTCTCTTCTTTTTACTTTTAAATTGGAAGCAGCTTTTCATTTTAAAGCCTTTTTTTGGGCATGTACAGCATATAACTGAAGTGAAAACCAGACGTTTATATTGAGGTGTAATCATTTGACGGGAAACTATTTCATAAATTTCCATTTGGATTTGTCAGAAAGCCAAAGGTTTGAAGGATCAGAATCTTTCATGGAAGCAAACCTCAGTTCTTCACACAGCTTTCATGCTTTTCCCCACAGTGGCTCCCACCTAGATTACTGCAGTATGCTGCAGGGAGGAATGCATGTGAGGATAAGCAAAGTCTTCAGCCTAGTGCGACATGTCTGGTCCTCTCCACAAAAACACCTGTAGTTTCACTTGGGTGATTCTGAGGTTTGGCAATAACGATTAGCTGATATTATGATCCTGTTGCTTGCTGGTGACTGCTGAAATTATGGACTGTCATACTTGGAGGTTGAATGAAGTATTTAGTGATTATTTTGAGCAGTGATATGAAGTTGGATAAATTCCTACTGTCAACCCTATAGGCTCATTCAAGTCTTCTGCTGGTGCAGCCCTACAAGTGCATCATGGGAGAATTCATCTGAAAGAGGAACTGAAGTTGACCTTCTGTACTATTGAAGTCTGTGGAATCTTGTCTCTTAAAACTTGGACTTAGCTTGTGAGTGTTTTTTCACACAATATGCAAGTGGGACTCATTCCATGACTGTTAAGGGAGTTACATTGATGGGTGACTATTAATACTCATATTTCTCTTTTTGTGTGAAGAAGAAATCTCGCTGTTTTTTATTCATATGTTGTAGTTTCTTCCTGAACTTCAGGGAACCAAAGATGCACAAAGCAGATATGATTCTTCATGCCTGCTGTCACAAATACTCCCCTGCAAATCATAATGGGAAGGATGAAAATTGATGCATTTGTCAGGAAATGCAGCTTGCTAGCAGCAAAACATGATGTGGAACCTCCTCTTTCCCAAGCCTGATGGTTCACATGCAATTGCACATTTATAATCTGAGGGATTTAAAAAAAACACTCTCAAAAGGCCAAGATACCCATTATGAAGCTATCAGGCTCGGAAGCTGCCATTTATTAGATTAATATAAGCCTGGTCAATTTTTCAAAATATACATTAGAAAAAGAACAATGCTTAAGTGTTGCATGTGTTCAAGGTGCTTTCAGCCATTTATGGGCTCATCCCCAGAGATACAAAAGATGTGCTTAAGTAGAATTTGGAAAATATTTAATTCAGGATTTATTTAGTCATTGTAGAAACCAGTTAAGATGCCGGTTCTCAAACATTTGTGACTTCCTTCCTCCTTTCACCCACTCTTCATCCTTCTTGGCCTGAAGGCTCTTTGTCCAGCTTGGTCTGGTTGCCTGTTTCTATGTAGTCTGGAGTGGCTCCCCAGGCTTTCCTGAGCCAGTAGTACTCTGCTTCACTCTTACCTTAGAGTCACTCATTCATTTTCCAGTTTCTCTTTCACCTACGACTAAGGCACAAGGGTAGGTGGTGGTGCAGGCAGCTGCTCCATCGCATGAGGCCAGAAGGGACTCGGGATACTACCACACCATGAGGCACATGAGTGGCAAAAGCAGTGAAGGGGCTTGAGGTGGTGCCTTACCCCCTAGATGTTCCCTATATTCCCTGTTGCCTTTTGCCTTGGCTGCTTCATTTCCTGGCTTGGCTCTGCTGCCTCCTTCCAGGTACAGCCCGTATCTACCTCTTCTGTTGTTTCAGCAAAGTGATCTGCTCTGAGAACAAAAGTTGCATGTGAACTGTGCTTTGTCCGTAGCTGCCTGAGCGCAGGAGTGTCCAGCAGGGAGCAGAGCTGTAGAGTTGGGCTGACCTTCCCTTGCACCTTCCATTGCAGCACACCGGTGAATGAAAAATAACCGAGCTCTGACAAATGACGTCTGAGACAAAACACACTTTGCTTTAACAATTGCCCTTATTTTGGCATTAATGGATTAGGAGAAAAACTGTCAGGGTATTGGAACAGGAAGTTAAAGACCTGAAAAGTGGAAAATGATACTTCAGGTGACAATGAGAAAAGGCTTTCAGAGCCTTAACACAAACTTTTAGACTGGTTGGTGAGTTGCTTCATTCTTTGTATTCTTTTCAGTTTATAAAATGATACAGAGATTAAAGATTGACACACTCGTTTCTCACAGCTTTAGCCATTTACTGTAAACACTGTACAGATGAATCAGGAGTGTTGCCTTGGCTAAGAAAGTTGGCAGCATGAGAAGTTTTGATGAAATTTTCCTTACAAGTTTAGAATAGCAATAAGCATGCAGTATTTCATCCCGTTTTAATGGTCTGGCTGTGGCTGCCTGGAATTACAACCCCCTGGGAAAATCTCACACTGCTAAATGTGTTTTCATTCTATATCAGACCCTTCTTCTCTGCAAACTTCTCCCCTCAAATCTAAGGTTTTTCACTGAAAGGAAAGTAATTTTTGAGGCATTCAGTATTTTCATTCTACTAATGTAAAATAACCACTATAGCCTTACAGTTCTGGTATGAAGATCAAGTCACAGGGGCAAAATAACATAAAAATATCTTGCTTCAGTACCTGTCAAGGGAGCACACTCATTGAACTAGTCTCGCAAAGTGTTCAGACTTTTGACAAAACTGTGTTTCCCACAGAGAGCACAGCTCTGGCTCTCTTTGGCTTTCTCAGGCTAGTGCTAGCCAGCAGCAATCCTGTTGACTTTGCCTTAAGATCTGAGCTACAGTTTAAAGCAAACACTTTAGTGTATTTATATGTTTGTGCATTTCTGAGAATGATGCTTTCTATAACTTCAGGGACATTATCAGCAAGAAAGAATAGGGAAACTGAAGCAAATTTGGGCTCTTGATTGGAAGATGTATAAAACAATGACAACAACAAAATAATATATTGATAGCAAATTATATATTGATAGCCAAGTGTGACTTTTTTTTATTGTAGTAGCCAAAATTGATGATTTTATGCATCATGATAGTTAAACCAGTTATTAATTTGGCCCTCTGAGTGACAGGAAGAGAGAAAAATTGATTGATAATAGCACAAATCAGCGGTCTTGGATCTTAGCTGATGGTATTATTTTTTTAATCCTGGCATCTGTAGGTAACAGATGCCAGTCCATTAATTCTGTAAGGTTACTTTTATTGCTTGCATACCTTTCTGCCTCAGTTTTCTTTTAATCCGAAGACTTAGATCAATGATTTTGCTGTCTCTAAATGAGCGTTTCTTTCAAAAATGCCCTGATGTAAAATGCTGAGAGGGTTAGCTTTGGCTTTTTTCTTTACCTACTGTATACTTTTTCTGACATGTTAGATTAACTTTCAGCCTCAGGCCAATCTGTCAAAGAAACAGGGAATGTCTCCTGCTATGACAGATTTGCCAGAGGCTGAGGTTTGAAACAAGCTGGGTATTGCTTCTTACACAAAAGTAATTTCTCCCTACTGAAGAGAGCTATCACTGAATCAGCTGAACAGAAGCCTCTGACTTGCATTACTAGGTTCTGATCAGAAAATCTGCAAGAGGCATTTTTTTTAATAAACTTATATGCCACAAAGGGGCTCTGGCAGTGTAACTGTGGGAGAACTTTCAGCAATATAAGGTCAAAATAATTTCCTCAAGGATATCAGGAATCCAATATATATTTAAAAAACTTTCCCTGGTTGACTTCAGTATTGTTATCATATTGGATGAATATACTGCTGCAAAGATAGACCCACAGGTCAGACTGTAACATACAGGCAAGACAAGCACTATCATCCTAGTATCTACTCCAAAAATAACCACCCGACTCCTTGAACCTGACTCAATTTACTGTATGAGCTGAACGAAATTGTGCCCTCTGCACCACAGTTGTCCTGCCTTGGCTGTAAGTATTGAGGTACTAGAAGATGCTGTGCATCCTGAGCTTCCCTTTGCAGCACAGCTTCTTCCAAGGGGATACAAATAGCCAGCTCTTGAAGCAAGTCCAACAAAGCCTATGACCTTTGCAGAAATGGCTGAAGAAGAATATCTATTACAGGTGTCCCTGAAGTAGAAACTAGACAATTGCACAGCAGCTACAATGCTGCTGGACAGCTTGTGAGCTGAAATGAAGTCACGCTTCGTTCATCTGGGACTCCTTTTGGAGCAGATTGCTGTTCCCTCTCTTCAGGATTGGCTGGCAGAAGGAATGTGAATAGTACAGCATAGGGAAATATTATGAGAGAAGAGGGAGGATTAGGCTGGGAGCCCTTGCTGCCTCTTTTGCCTTCTGTGGTATGAGTGTTCATGCTCTCTGTAAACTGGGAAAGTGGCATCAGTCTTTCTTTTTAGTGGACATCAGTACCCCTTACATGTAAGCTGAACCCTAGGATAGCAGAAGAAGAACATTTTATTTGGCTTGATGAAGAAATTAATCTCTGTTCTCCTCAGGTGTGTCATAAAAAGAACTTAGAAATGCTTAATGGACCCCTTCTGTCAGTGGAATAAGTGAAGCTGTGCCTATTTCTGTAGACTAATTTAAGTCAATACACCTGTATTAGGTCAAGGATCTGGCCCAACTAAACGGGAATGACAAACCATGCTAATTTTAAGACTTTCTCCAGAAATGCATATATATCTGCTGTATTACCTACTGATCACAAAGTTCAGAAGCTGCAGGTGATAATTTAAACTCCCCTTTGTAAAGTGGAGTCCCTGTTTGAATTTTACTTTAGGTATATATATATATTTGAAAATGTTGTGAATGGTAAATAGATGATAATATTAATTAATGCTATCTTAGTTCCCAGAGGTTCTGGTTTTCCCTTACAGTTGCATAAAAACACAATGTAGTTGAGAGACCTGTGAGGAAGTAGGAACTGTAAGTCAATACGATTTCATTACTACAGTCCTTGCTGCCAGATAGAGTCCCTGGGTGTGTTTTAAGAAGAAGACACTGTTCATCTGCTGACATGTGTTGGGCTTCTAAGGAATAAGAAAACCTAAAGACTGCAGGTTTAAAAGTTCAAGGAACACCAAGCAGGTTTCACATCTATTTTGAGTTGCAGATAATGAAGTGTCTTATGGGCCAGGGATCTCCTGCTGCTGACTCCTCATATGGGCCCTTGAAGGGTGCCTGGATGTTGTAGGAGAGGTACAGGGAAAGAGGCTGTCCCTTGGATTTTCTTTTTGAGGTGACCAAAATAGAAAGAACAGAAATAAGTGCTTTGGGGTATTGTTGGTGATGTAAAAATTCAGTGAGCTGAAGGACAAAAAAGTGGGAGAGGAGAGACAGCATTTTCAACTTACATGAAACAGCTGCTGGAATACCATAGCGAGAGACTTTATTTGACAGAATCATGTAGGACTGTTTCATTTTGAAAGTGTGCAGGGCTTTAGTGACAACTGTACAAGTATGTGTTTATAAAAGAGATGACATACAAAATGTGTCAGCTTGTTTGAAGTATATGCCACCAAGCACTGGAGGGGGGGACGACTTCACACTGGAATGGTTTTGAAGGCAGATGACTTTGGGCACAGAAGACCCACAAAAAGGCTTTAAAGTTGCAGGATTTTCCCTTTGCTTTTTATTTATTTATTTATTTAACCAAGTTTTGACAGCTATTTTGCAAGTCCTGAAAAAGAAGCCTGAATTTTAAAGCACATTCTGGACAATTCTGTTTTCATCTTTAACAACAAGTAAAAAAAAAAACCCTGTAAGCATAAAAGCAGTGAGGATCTGCTGCCAGATTTCTCAGGAAGGTTGCTGGAGTTCTGGATTTGACACAACTGGAAGAATTTTTCATCCAAAGTAACACGAATCTTTTATACTTCTTGACGTGCGTCCAATTCTGCTTTGGTGTAAGTTTATTCAGAGCAGGGGAAAAGTGATCAAACTTTGTGGATAACATGATAAGAGAATAAGTTTTGTTGTTACAAACAGCTCACTCTGATCCAGCAGAAAGTTTCTTCAGAGTAGGTTGCAATTTTGCTCGAGAGTCAGTCTTAGTAGTGATTTTCATCCTCCCTTTACTATCAGTCTGGAAAAGAGAGAGTTTAGAGTAGATGACTGGATTGGGTTGATGAAGGGATTAACCTCTACCTCTCATTTAATTCACTTCAGGCAATGCCTAATACTTTTCTGTTCTAAAAGCTCCATATTTATTTGGTTTACAGATGTGGGGGTACAGGTACTATTTTTTTTGCAGGAGGTGATGAAAATCAGTGTTAAAGTGCTTTAATTTGAAACTTAATGATACATGCTCCAAAGGCAGTGGAATGTCTAAGCAGGAGGAAAAGGGAGACACCACAGAGGAAGCACTTATCATAGAAAATGGTTTCCTGAAAGTAGATGCTATGGCACATTTAGCATCTATGCAGTACACTAGCAGAGCATTACAGTATGAGTCAAGAAGGACCAAGAGATCAGAGGCTCACCAAGAGATCAGAAGGACCAAGTCATCCTGGTGACTCTCTTGAGCTTAAAAAGTGGGATCAAATAGTGGGAAGTTGACTAAAAGGAGAGAGTTGCCTGTTCTAATAGGGATTATAGAAGGCAGGCAAGGCTGAGTGGTGTAGGTGTTGTGAAAGTGCTAAGATAGAATAGCTCTTGTTTTAAACTGGGAAGGTCAAGAGAGACGTGGTCAAAAAATGACCAAAAGAGGAAATAATGCGTGTTGAGAATACAATGAAGAAAAGGGAAAGAGGAGAGGGGACAAAGGAGGAAGAGAGCGAAGAATGGAATAAATTTTGGCTTCAGCTATTTCTGCTTCCTTTCCTGAAGTGCACACAGATGCGGAAGCTCCTCACCTACCTATGAGAGGCTAAGAAATTTTAAACCATTCAGGGTCTTGGTCTGGGCCCCTGAACAGAAAGGTGTAAAGGAAAGGTGTAGACTGTAGGATTCCTCAAGTGAGGCACTCCACTGTGGAAGTGGGGAAAAGCAGAAAACTTAACCTGGCCCTTTCGGAAGGAAGATGTGTGCAGAACAGTAATTTGCTGTGGAAAAAAAATTAGCAGAGGGAGAGGCTGAGCCCTGGGTTCTAACTCAAGTTGAGGAAAGTGCCTCTAATGAGTCATGTGTCATCTTGCAACTGGGAGGTCCCCAACACAAACTGCCTTTTTGCTGCTTACTGGGCTGATCAATACCAGCCTGGTTTCCAGGGTCTGGGTGAAGAATAGTTGTCTAAAAGGGCTACTGTAGCCATTAGATTTACAAAAAGAGAGAAAAACTCAAACTCTTTTTCTTCATCCTGTCTACAGGAATGCTGGCAAAAGATTTCCTATGACCTTTGGTGGTACAATAGTGCCTTAGTGCAGGTAATTGTTAGCCCACTGTCAGTATGAGCTTGTACTTTACAAATAATTAATTGCTTATGGCAAATACTGATTGCTGTTGGGTGAACAGGGCACCCAACAGGCACCAGGTCTACTTGTGGTCTGGAAGGCACTTTAGTTATCTGCAGATATTCAATGTGGCTGCACCCCAGATATTCAGACATCAGCACACAGTAGTGATGCCATCATGTTTTTTTTTTTTACTCCTGAATGTCTCTAGGACCACAGCCTTAGCTCTTCAAACAGGCTGAGTGGATAAGATTGCAAACCCCAATAAACAGACATAGATGGTGGGGGCTTCTGTGCTTGTTCTGCCTGCTGCTTTTGTGCTGTGGAGCTTTAGGGGACTGAATTACACTTCTGAAAAACAAATGAACAAAGTAAATGATGTGCTGTGATACCCTTGACTGAGCTTTTTTATAGCGTTTGTTTGCTTACTTGCTAATTTGCAAGGTCTGGTAATTTGCAATTGGCCTCCCAGTTGTTAGTGTGACTTTATTATATCAGAGGAACAAGCAAATCAATAAGAAAAAGAGAATCATCCCATGTTCATGAAGCTACAGGAAAATGGCTTGAATGTCTTTGCACTGTTTAGTGTAGTATTTATCTCAAATATATTTCATATTAGTTTAGTTCTAGTTCATTCCCTTGCATGTAAATAACTGTCCAAAAAGAAAAGTCTCTCCTAGTCTGTAATGAAGGTGATCTCTTGTTATTGTTTGTTTGAATTTTGGGCCTTATATAATTTTTATGATGGTGTAAGAAATGTGTCATCTCTGTAGCATCTGCACAATATTTGCTGAAAATTAGCCAGGCTTAGAGCATTATATTTGTCATGCTTTAAGGTCCTCATGCAGTCCTGCTCACTCACCCCCCCCCCCCCTTCTTCCCTCATTCCTGGGGGGATGGGAAGGAAAATCGAAAGAATGCAACTCCCACAGGTTGAGATAAGAACAGTTCAGTAACTAAGATATAACATAAACCACTGCTGCTGCCGCCAGTAATAATAATGACAAGGGAAATACAAGGAAAGAATACAACAGCTCACCAACTATATACCCAGACTGACCAAGCAGTGCACCCCCCT